>PVJH01005958.1:26215-106481 GCA_004026705.1 Nesogale talazaci | reverse complement strand
GTGGTTATATAGAGAGTGGAAAATGCCTGATAAAGCATATAGGAAGCCACCTCTTGGTGCTGCCATAATTGTTTGAAGTTTCTGCTCATGACGGAATACTGTTGTTCCCCAAGTATGACAACTTTTAAGCAACCAAGAGCTCACACACAAAAAGAAAAGTTATTACAAAAAACACAACAGTAAGGCTATGCACTAAATAAAAATGTGTTAGCATTTACAGCTTGGGAAGTAAGGTTGAAACTACAGTCTTACTTTTATGGCTCTAAGTGGCTAAAGCATGGGACAAAAAAATCTCAGAGTATATCTATATTTAAATAATCGAAGTGTCTGAGAAATTAAAAAAAATAAGAGTAAAAAAAGGATGCCTTTTTTCAGGTAGTCTGATTTTCTTTCTTTCTTTTTTTTTTTTTGGTTGCATCACTGCCCTGATGGGAGTAGGAAGCCCACTGATTTTCTTTAGAATTTGGAAAATATTTTTATTCAAGAAAGTTGCTTTCTCAAAAAAAAAAATAACTCAGACTTTCAGAAGGTCATCATAAATTTTCACTCTTATCCATTTATGGAAACTTTATAATATATGCTAGATAGATGTAAATTAATTTAAAGCATTACATAAATTTTACTTGAGTGAGATACCTTATCCATTATACCCATTGCTTTAATTTTAGCGGATTCACTGCCGAGTTCATTAAGCTGATGTTTTCCTAAGAGCAGCTCCTGTGGAATTTCATCATCATCACCTGAAAAATCAAACCATATCAAACCAAACCAAACCAAGAAAGGTACAGGTTAAGTAAAAGAAACATCTAAAAAATTTTTAATAAAATTGTGGACGTAAATATGAACAAGCAAAAGGACAACAATTTAAGAGGCCTCTCTTGTAAACCTCAAACTCTGAATGAAAGAGGGCAAGGATTAAAATGAAGAGTTCTGACTATGATGGGAGGATGCAGTAGCTGGCTTGTCTTTACTACTGGAGATATACTATTGACCCTTCTCATCCATGCTCTCTGCCCCAGGAGGCTGACCTGTGTGGACTACATCAACAGTCTCCCATGCCCTCTGGCTTCTGTTTGGGCTCAGCCAGTGGGTGCCCTGTCAGAAGATCAAAGAGAAGCAAAGTGAGGTCAGGGGATTTACATCCCTGAGTCCTTCCTTGCACCATTCTCCACAGGCTGGTTATCCAACCAAAAGCTTACAGCTTCTGTCAAGGCTGCCTACTCTGCACCCCTCCCCCACTTTTTTTTTTAATTACCTACTGAGTTCTGGTAGACTTTCTCTTTTCCCTAGTTCTTTAATATACTTGCACCAGTGGTTACAGTTCTTTGGCTATTACTTCTGGGTTCTGGAACTAGTCTGGCTCCATCTTTGTAACATTTAAGAAACCCTCACCAAATTACCCTCATTTGAGAATGCCATCTTTTTCTTGTTGGGATCCTAAACGATAGAGAACCAATTCTCAGACCAGTAACTGGAAAATTTCAAAAATGATGAAACTGATTCTCTAAATAATTAGGAAAGTAGATAATACTTACAAAGTACATTAAAGAGCTATATGCCTTGCAAGACATTACTAACCAGAAGATCTATTAACATAAAATTAACATAAGTCCTCTGACTTGTTTTTTAGTTCTCTGACTTCTGAAGATAATTAGGCACTAGTGATTATATGAGCTGAAAGTGGCATAATATTGTTAAGGGTAGTTCTACCAGTGGTTAAGGACTTTGTTATGGATTTTTTTCCCCTTGTATCACTGCCCTGGTGGGAGTAGGCAGCCCAGCCATGCTGCTGGAGAGTTAGCGATTTTTTATAGGCAGACTCTTTATGTAGTATTATAAATATTCTATAAATATTATCCATTAGAATAAATATAAGTATTGTGTATCTTTGCCCATATTCTCTACTGTCATCAAGCTAGCTCATAGTATCCCTTATAAAACTCTTTAGTTGTGGGAATAGACAGCCTCATCTTTCTTTTGCTGTTGGGTGTGAACTCCTGACTCCGCAGGCTACAGTTTAACGTCTAACCCACTGCACCAGCAAACCAAAATCAAGTTCCCTACTGAGTTACTGTGGACACATAGTGAGCCCCTGGAAGTTTCCGTGACTGCAAGTGTTTATAGGAGTAGAAAGGTTAGTGGTGGTTGTGGATAGCCGACTACGCATACCATAGCCCATCATGTAACGGCTACACTACCAGGGCCTTACAATGCCACCAAAGCTCCTGAAGAGGAATTGATTTTATTAGTTCCCTCTATCAAGGGACTACTCAGCCTTCTCCCACACGAAGATTTCCTCCATTACTTTAACATTGTATGACAGTCTCACTCTCAGAATAATTAAGACAGCAACTGCCAATTTTGATAAATTTAGCACTTAATTCAGGCACTGAAGCTTTCAATTTCTTGACAATATGGATTTGACTCCATTACTTGAGTTCAAGTTTCTTGATAGTATAATCCAAAAGAACTGGTAGAAATCTAGACACAGAAAAAAACTCTGAACACATCAAGCTGATTCCGATTCACAGTGACACTAGATGAGAGAGAAGAACTGCTCCCTACGGCTTCCAAAGCTTAAGTTTTGATGAGAGCAGATAGCTCTACTTATTCCCTGTGGAGTGGCTTTCTGGATGAGATCTTGGGGTTGGCATTAGTAGCCCAATGTCTAACTCATTAAGCAAGCACATTTGCTTTCTGGGGACACAATAAACGTATTGCCACTGAGTCAATTTCAACTCCTGGGTCAACGTAGAACTGTCCCATTGAATTTCCAGAATGCAACTCCATGACAGCAGAAAGTCTCATTGCTCTCCTGTGGACCTGTTGATGGTTTCAAACTGCCAACTTGGTAGTTAGCAGCCATAACCCATTGTGCTTCCAGGTCTCCTGGGGACATACAATAGGGATGGGCAAATAAGATTTTAAATTGATTTTACCAAATGCAGTAAAATCCATATCTTCCAAATTATCCAAAATATTCTCTATTGAGGCTGTGAATCTCTTAAAAGTAGAAGAATCCATCATTTCTGCAACAGAAGGAAAAAATACTATCAGACTCATGTTCAAAGAAGACCGCTAAACCTGAAGACTCTGACAGAGGCACAGTAAATGAACTAAAATGTTACCTTCAGGTGTCAGTTTGGGTTCATAAGCTTTCCTCTTCTTCTGTTTTTCCTTTTTCTTCATTTTTCGAGCCACTAAAATAAACACAAAGCAATATTGCAATGCAGAATGAAAACTTAAGATTTTCGTTTAACTTTCAAGTTTCTTTCTGAACATTTACAAGCAACACTTGCTGCCACTTCAAATTAAACACATACTATTGTCTTGATTAAAATTAGGAGGTGTACAGTCATTAAAAAGTATACTCTTCTAAATTTGAATCAGCTGATTTATGTAAGCAATCCATTCACACAGATGAATTACCCTCACTGAGGCTGGGAGGAGGAGAATAATCTTCCATGTCAGAATCCGATGGACTTCGGTTTCGGTATCGACCACCACCTGAACTCCTCCTTCCTCCTTCATGAGCATGGCCACTTCTCCTATGATCCCCCGAGCTTCTTCTGTCACGCTCTTCATATTCCCAAGCTTTATCATCATCTTTTTTATGTCGTTTCCTAGAGGCTAGAAGCAAATCCCCATGACAGATAATTTACCTCATTTAAAAAGACTATTAAAATTTGTACATTACAAATGAACTGTGTATAAGAGTGAAGGAAAGAAGATCTTCATTCTGTGGGTCTAGTCAACTCCTATCTAGAAGATTTTGTTAGGGAATAAAAAATATATTACTCATATTCTGCTAATAAATATATCAATAGGAAAGTCCTAGGAATTAGAGCACAGTGCTTTCAGTAAAAAGATATTAAACATGGCAAAGATTACATGTAAACTTTAGGATTAAGAAAGACATTTAAAACAACATTCATCTAGCATTAGGACAATAAACAAAAATATCTTAAAAGCATTTGGGTTTGAGAAAAAATTATGGGATATAGATATCCATGTATACCATTACACAACAATTTAGTTAAACCCACAACTTAACTATAAAATCCACAGACTCTGATGACCTAATATCATAGGTCAAGAAATAGAATATACGTGTGGTCATAAATATTCACATATTCAATTAACTTTTCTAACAGTAAGTTCTGCCATTAAGTTGGTTTTGCCTCGTAGCAACCCTGGGCGTGCTTAAATCCAAGGAGAAAAGCTTTTAAGCTTACCCACGTTAAGTAAGTATATGTTTGTATGTTACCTTCCATCATTTCCCCATCCTTCCAGAGGTCTAAGCATTTTGCTCTAATCACCAGTACTGACAGGAGCCTCCAGGCAGGCCTGGCAAACAGATTTCATCTGACAAATCAATTCTGATCAAGTGGTAATAGCTGCCTAGAGCACTATGGTGAGAAGAATTCTGAGGCCTGAGAAAGCATCATAGTTTAACAAGAGAGACTGATTACAGACGTCTGCAGTAAGAGCTGGAGGACAGTACAAGTGACAAATACTTAACATACTTGCTCTAGATCTCATAAAAGCACTGAGACAAATAAACAAACAGGGTAGAGGACTGTTATGTCCTACCTTGGAGTCATCATATTATTAAAGCTATATAGTAATCACCTATATACTGTTGACAATGAGACAAGCCCTAGGCTCAATCTAAATGTGATTCTTTCACTTCCTTTTGATTAGCTTCTATTCTTAATTCCTGAATCTGGTCAATACACAAACACTTTAGACAAAACTGTTGAATTGCCTACCTGGCCCATTCACCTCTTATGCTGTGCAAGACCCTTTACCAGTAGATAATGGATGTTCATATCTTGGCTAGTCTTACACTTTGCATTAAAGAATTTCTTGTTTCTAAGTCTGGGCTCCTTTGTCCGATCAAATGACAATATGGCAGTAAGAGGCAATTTTCTTTTCCTTTTGGTCAGGTATGGTGGAACAAGGAGATTAGTGAAATGAATACTTTTTAAAATCTCCAATGATTGTCAGCACAATGAGGCAGAAATCTGGTTATGAAGCATGTGAGGAAGAGCTAAATTAGTGTATGCCTCAATATAGTTCTCTAAGAAAGGGCTGTCTTATGTACTAATAAAAACATGCAGCTGTTGTTAGTTGACATCAAGTTGAGTCAGACTATGGTAACCCATGTGTGCAGAATAGAACTGCTTTAGAGAGTATTCAAGGCTGTGACCATTCAGAGTAGATTCGTAGGCCTGTCTTCTGAGCACCTCTGGTTTGAACCAGTCTCTTCTTGGCTGGTAGTCCCTGGTGGGACACACAACTAAGTTTGCGACTCCTAAGCAGAAGGCTGGTGGTGATTCTAAAGCAGGAAGCACCAGAGGTGCCTTGGAAGATAGGCCTGACAATTGTTTCAGCAAGGTCACCGCCATGAAAACCCTATGAAGCACGGTTCTACCTGACACCCAAAAGATTGCCAGGAGTTGAAATCAACTAAATAACATCTAGCTTTTGGTTTAATTTATATACATGTCACAAACAGGACATTTATATTACTCACCAAATGACTTTTTAATATACACTGAATTGCCTAGCTACTATGGGGACTGGTAATTAACAAAAAAATGTGTTCAGAAAGTATTAGTATATTGGCTTCAAAAGTGACTTTTCTTGATTTAAATGAGAAAGAAAATTATTTCAAGTAGTCAATTCAATGAATAGAAAATACTTGAAAAACGTTCCAATTGTTAGGAATTACATTCAAGTATACTATATTGGTTTGAGATCTTAAGAGATTTTCTTTCTTTCTTTCTTTTTTTTTAAGATTTTCATTTCCAATTAAATCACTTGCATAAAAATGGTTGGCAATTTCAAAATGGCTTCTATGACATAGTGCGTATAACAATAAGATTGTCATGGGACTAGTGTGTTCTTTCTCTTACTCTCTCATTACTCTGGAAGAAGCAGGAATTCAGGACAGTGGTATGAAAACTATGACTTAGGTTTTCTCTCCACCCTCCTTTTCCAATTGTCATCCTTCTCTCTGTAGCTTCTTACCCTCCTCTATACAACGCTAACCCAGGACCTTATTCCAATGACCTATCTGTGCTCCAGCTACCCAAATTGATGTGGTTTAAATTTAAGTTTACTCTTTAACCCTCCTCCTGGCATTTGACAAAATTATTTCTTTAGTTTTAGATTTTAAGATTCTATTAAACCAATTTGATTACATGGTAGTTAAACCTTCAATTTCAAACTCTGTGTCTCTCAAAGCAGCATGACACTTGCTACTTATGCTCTTATAATACCGTTACATTTTGCATCATCCTAGTTCTTCACTATGTTGTTTGTGGTGGTATAGTGGCAATTTGATTATTGTTTACATCAATTATCAACTGGGCTTCTTTCACCACCCAAATCAGTGGCCCAGGGTTGACTATTCATTTAAAGTTACATGTATAGGGGCTGAGCCCTGGTGGCCTAAGTGGGTGAGTGCAGGACTGCAGCCCACTGGCTTGGCGGTTCAAATCCAGCGGCAGCTCTCAGGAGCGGCGCTGGTAGCTCCCATGACCACCAGAGGGCAGTGATGCCCAAGAAACAAAACAAACAAAAGTTACATGTATAGAAATAAACGAAAAGAACAAGGCGCTACTTTGAAGTCTCTTAGAAAAACCCAAGAGCCTTCCTTTTTTCCTTTAGGAAGTGAAGCTCAGGTTCTTTCTCTATTAGCTTCATCACCCGGTAGAAGAAGGAGAGAGTAGGGCAGGGGAGGTAGTCGGTATACTTTGGCATACATAGTTTTAAGTTGAAATAATAATCTCACTCAGAAGAAGAAAACAAAATGGCTGCAATGAAGATAAACCGCAGGCATCTGTAGCTCTACATCTTCTATTTTACCTCTGGTAGGCATTTCTCATTTTGTCTTTCTTCCTACTTAACTGTGAGGTAGCTTCAAAGTTCTCTTTAGCAGTGCACATAGTTATATAATCAATTGGAGCTGACATAGGATTTGAAAGCAAACTGCAGTAAAGGAACTCCCTTCTCAAGCATTTCTTCTAGAAATGGTGGTGTCTTAGGGGGAAGGAGGCTGAATCAAAGAAAGGCATTTGTAAAAAGGGATAATGGAAGTGAGTTTTTGGACCAACAAATATCCTTTCTTCTCTTCTGTCCCAGAACTCCCCATTATCCTCTTATGACCCAAATGAATGGTTATATTAATAACCTCAGCCATTTAAGTATATTGTGTGTAAGTACATCTCATAGTAATTAAACACAAATGATAACAATTATACATATAATCAAATCTCAAATTAGTTTCACTGTATATTTTATTTCCATTTTAAAACTTTGTTCAGATTTGTTCTGTATTCATAATCTACTGCTCACAATTTGAATGTACAACTTTAAGATTTTAAATAAACACTGATTAATAACTTTAGAGAAGATGAAGGACTTCCAATCAACAATATACATTTTTAAACAACAGCATGCATCTGTCCTTCCTGCCCCTGCTTGTTACACCTCAATCTATGGACTCTAGGTGAAAAAAGTAGAACACACTGGTGGTCTTCCCACTTCTTTTGGTCATAATCACTAAGTCAGTTGGCACACAAGTGAAGATCTCCCATAGTCTGCTTCCACTGAATGGCGTTTAAGTCAAACAAGGTTGCTGACCCCTCTTGGCTAGGCTCAATTCTCTTGCTCCAGAAGAAGGAAGATAGGGATAAAAGAGAAGAACTTTTTCAGTGGACCAGTAGGAAGACAGGCGAGGTATAGCAAGTCTAGTGCAAAGACAGGTGATCACAGTGTTGTAGAGAGGTAGCTGTGTAGTGAAGAAGCCAGCTCTGGAAAACAGTGAAACAAGGGAGGAATTCCAGGACACAGCTGGGCAAAAAGGAGAAGCCAGGTCCAAACCACACATAATTTGCAATGTGGCTAATCCATTCCTAATTTAGTGATCGGATGGTTTAAAATATTTCTTCACCTGGCTATCTCCTACGTGTCCTCCATCACTCAACTCAAGTGTCACCTCTTCTAGTAAGCCTTCCCTGAACCCCAGCATGATTCTGTTGCCAATCTAATGTGCTCCCATGGCACTCTGGATTTACTTTTATTATTGTACTTTTACACAGTATTATAATTTTTTTCTTTATATATATATATTTTCCCCACTAGACTGAAGGTTCTTTGAAGATAGGGGAACACATCTTACTTGAATTTTTATTCTTAGAACCTAGCATAAAGTAGGCATTTAATAAATGTTTGCTAAATGCATAAGACACATACTTGGAGTTATCTCATTTAAATTTTTTCTTGGTGCCAACTGATCTCGTTTTTACACATTTTTAAAACACACAGGAAAAAAAACCCATCTATATTACTAAGAATTAAGGTCATTGTACTCTCACTAACCAAAAAGTTATCAATGAAACAAACACATAGCTCTTTTGCATTCTAAAATAACTGTGTAATACTTACATTCAAAAGCTTCATCGCTATCATTATCTTCATCTGAACTGATTTCAGCATACTTTGGCTTCTCATTAACTGTGCTACGCTTGCGTTTGTTCATTTTCACACGTTCACAAAGTGGCATGGTGGATTCAATTTCTGCCAGGAGCTCAGGGGGTAATTCTTTTAACACTGATTGATCTATACTGCCTATTAATAAAAATAAAAAAATTTAGAACTAAGAAAAATTTCAACTATATTAACACAATAAAAATAAAATTTTAGTATTTATATGTAAATGTTTTGACTCATTCCCCCCCCCCATGATCAATATGAAGTCCTTTATTTTTAAACTAGAAATAATAATCAAGTTTACATTAAAAAAAATACAAACAACACAACAACAAAAAGCCCTTCATATGTTGTACTCCAAGAGAGAAGCCCCAGCCCTCAGTCTCACAGGCAAGCAGCAGGCATGCTGATAGGAGAGTTGGGCATCCCTCCTTGTTAGAGCCCGGCTCCTACATCCGACATCACAGCCCCAGACAGAAGGCAGGGCCAGGAACCAGGGCTCTGTCGGGATGCTGAGTGACACCTGGGAGGACGGAGTCCTGACAGAGGATGTGACAGGACAGCGGCACCTGGATCGGGGTGGTCACTACCCTGAAAGTGTTAAAGTCAAGCTGCAGTATACCTGATCCTCAACATGGGGGGAATCTAAAGGACTTAACACAAACTCAGCAGTCACAGCCTTTGAGAATCTCAGGACTATTACCCCTAACACAGCATCATTTGGGGGAAACAATGAATCAGGTAGTAGAGAGAATCACTCAGAGCCTCACAGCCCTGAGAGGCCACCCGTAAGTCCTTGAATGGCAGACAGCATGTTCTGTGGCATGTTCTCTGGAGCAGCCTAGCCCAGGTGGCGGAGGGTGGAGGGAGAGGTATCAGAACACATCACACCTGTCAGCTAAGCAGAACAACTTAATAGGGATCAACGAGGTCCTCACCCCAAAGATTTATGACCCTCCACCTAGTCATTCAGGAAATAGCAGGTCTCTTGATGACAAGGGAAGAACAACACTGCAGTTCATTGTCAGCCTAGCTCGAGGTGGTATTTTAATAAAACACACATTTGCAATTAGAATATTCTTAGAAATAAACTGAAAACAGAATTTTTGTATGTAACTCTGAGCAGCTTATAAAAAGGTCGGCAATTTGAACCCAGCAGACCTGGCAATTTTTCCTATAAAGATTTATAGTTTCCTCTGTCCTTTAAGGCATGCTGTGGCACAGTGGTCACAAGTTGGGTTACTAACTTCAAGGTTAGCAGTCTGAAACCCTCAGGCGCTCTTGAGAGAGGGTAAGGCTTTCCATTCCCACAGTACAGAGTGGGTCTCAGAACCTCACAGGAGCGGTTACTTCTACCTGTCCAATAGGGTGGCTGTGAGTCAGCATTGCCTTGATGAAAGTCAGTTTGGTTTGTTTGCTTATGATAGGTTTGCTATGCCCTAGATCATTTGTATGGCAATCTATATGTAACATTTAAGGACAAAATATGACACTTATTGCCCTAACAATGAAGGGTGTATTATCGGTTTTTGATCTATATACCTTTATTTGTTTGTATGGACTAAAACTTGCTAAAACTGGAGATTCACTTATACACAAAAGTAGATTTGTGGGAGAAGGTACATTTCATATGCGTGATAGCACAAAAACTTTAATCTATAAAGGTTTGGAACAGTGAGTTTGACACAAGACATGTAACAGATACTGGAGGACCTTGCTCACCTTCTCTTTCTCTAATGGTTTTGGTGGCTATATATTGTGGCCGAGACAAGAGTGACAAATACCTATCACTGTGTATTTGAAAAACACAGCAATGCTTCCAGTATTATGGATAATTTCCTCAGACAGATATGTCAATAGATATTAGACTAAAGATAACGAAAACATCAAAAGTAGTAAAAACAGAGTCAGACCATTAAAAAATCCATTGAAAATGGTGTCCCTAGATAGGGTGAGCAGTTAACACATTTGGCTAGTAATCAAAAGGGTAGTTGGTTCAAGTCCACCCAGAGGTGTCTTGGAAGAAAGCCAGGAAAAACTTCCACAAATAAATCACTGAAAAACCTACAGAACGCAGTTCTACCTCCCTTGACATTCATAAGGTTACAATGAGTTGAAGTCCACAGGAAATGGTCAATTTGTTTATACAGAAAAGTTTGTTATAAGTCATATTTCTCCATGTAAAAGTAGACAAGATGAAAATACACTAATGTAATACAGTAAGAGATATTAACATTACAATTACTGCCCAATTCTATACAGAGTTGCATGCGCACATACACAATGAATAGATTATTAACATTTTTTGACAATTTAAATATAAAATACGTAGCACAGGTTTTTTTATTTATTTTTTTGGGGTCTCACTGCCCTCTGGTGGTGGGAGTAAGAGGCCCAGTCTTTGCTGCTGTGGAGCCGCTGCTGGAATTGAACCTCCATCCCAGTGGGCCACAGTCCCGCACACAACCATTACGCCACCGGGGCTCAACCCGTAGCACAAGTTATTAGGGTAAAATTTTCCTTAAAAACTACTAAAGAGGCTGAGCCCTGGTGGCGTAGTGGTTGTGCGCGGGACTGAGGCCCACTGGGATGGAGGTTCGATTCCAGCTCCACGGAGCAAAGGCTGGGCCTCCTACTCCCACCACCTGAGGGCAGTGATGCAAAAAAAAAAAAAAAACTACTAAAGATAAGTCTAACTTACTTTTCTTAGCCAACTAAATTTTTTGGTGGAAACATAAAAGAGAGCCTTACATGCCAGATATTTGTCATTGGGAACAAAGGAATACCTTAGTGGTTTATAGTATGGAACATTATTCACTTACAATGAATACTTTATAGAAATCAAATGAGAATGCTCATGTAAAGAATAAAAATGAACCTTGTCACAAAACTAAAAAGGTAAAGGTTAACACATAAGTGTCAAGAACATACAATAGAAATAATTCAAGAATGTAGAAAGCAGACAATCTCAATTGAAGACTAGTCCTAATTTATTCCTCATGAAGTTTTTACAATGTATCATAAAGAAGTTATTAGTTCAGTAACTTTCTATTTTCTGTTATCCTGAAACTTGCATAACAAAAATTTCATCCAACAAACATGTAATATTGGTAACTGATAATATTTGAAAGGCGACTTCATTGCCGAGGTTACTACTGGCTTCTTAATTTAACTACTCTTTGTCAGTGAAGTTCACCTAAAGAATAGTGAAAGAAGTAAACAAAATCAACTTTAGCTTTGGACCATCAGTATCTTCAGTTCCAAACTGTATAAACTTACTTTTAAAAACATTCTGGCTCTCGTTTTTTTTAAAAGATTTTCATTAGAAATGTCAACATTTCTAATGCAGTGTTGTTCTTTGGTGGCTGGCTGCATTTTGACTTTAGAGAGCTGAACCTGTAACAGCTCAGGAGGCTAGTAGTCCAAATTCAGGGTGTGGCAATAGGAAGAAGTCCTCTTGTCTTTTCAGTTTCCAGTAGAAATCCGTAGTGTTTCTGGGCTTGCAGAGAGAGGTATCTGCCCAGTGCAGATATAACTGAGAGATTACATTCTGATAAATGTATATTCATAAAACATACTGATTTGACACCTACATACCAGAATTAAAATTATCCTGGAGAAATATACAATACATAATCAAATATACAATAAATAATCAAATATAATTAATGATGCCTGTACACGCTCTACAATGGCTTATCCTTAGGAAAGAACTCTCTTTTACTCTAAAAAACAACAAAAACCCACAACAGCAAAAGAGAGAAATCAAAATCTGAGTCTTATTTCTAAGAAAGCAGGTACCAAAATTTATTCACTGTATTGTAGTTTACTCTTATTTACACTTAATGAGCATTAGCATGAGTATTATCAGATAAGAGCTTTACTCTTCTGTAGTCTAAATTATTTTAGAAGTCTGGGTGGGTCCAATGGTTAAATACTTGACTACTAGACAAAAGTTGGTGATGTAAACCCAATTGGAAGTGGCTAAAGACCAGAATAGACAGTGCCAGATTACTCACTAATTGTTCTACCCAGGGACACAATAGATGGTGAAGGGCAGAATGGGAGAAAAATGTAGAATAAATCTGAGACTATCGCCCTTATGCCTTTTAAACTTGGAAATTACCCCATTCCTGGGTTCCTTTCAGTCAAAGGTGGCTCATAAGCAGTAATGTCTGTGAGTACTACTCTCTCTCTCTCTCTTTTTTTTTTTTTTTTGGGGGGGGGGCATCACTGCTCTCCGGTGGTGGGAGTAGGAGGCCCAGCCCCACTGCTGGAATTGAACCTCAGTCCCAGTGGGCCGCTGTCCCGCGCACAACCACTACACCACCGGGGCTCAGCCCCTACAACTGTCTTTTAAGTAATCACTTAAATGTAAACAAATGGTCAACATATATCCTAAAGCTAAGATGAGAAGGTAAAAGGGTGGAAGGCAGTAGAATAGAAACAGAATATCCAGAATGGAAATAATGAGAATGTTGACAGTAACAAATGTAATCAATGTCACCGAATAACATTTATAGAAATTGTTAAATACAAATCTAATTTGCTGCATAAACTATGACTAAAAATAGAGAAAGAAAGAAAAAGAATAAAGAGTCAATATTTTAAATTATCTCAATGGTTAATGGCATGCTGGGTTCCATTCTTTCCCCCAAATCAGTAAATAATTCTTCAATTGCAAATATAGTATCTCACTGATGAAATCGTAATGCATTTATGATTTTAAACATTATTTTTGTATACTGAATTATTTGCTTTGAATGTTCTCAGACTTTTAGTGCTTTATGGGTTTTTTTTCTCACCTCACTGCTTCTTTCCCACTGTCTTTATTTTGTCATGCTGGTGTTCTTAATCACAATGCACTTTTTTGGGGGGGCATCACTGGTGGGAGTGGGAGGCCCAGCTTTGCTCCTGGAGAGCTGCTCCTGGATTTGAACCGCCAACCCTGTGGGCTGCAGTTCCGCACACAACCACTATGCCACTGGGGTTCAGCTCCAAGATGCATTTTAAATTACCACTGTGACTAATAGTGTTATGTTGGTATTATTTCAGAAACTTATGTAAATATATATCCCAGAATGAAGGCCAAAGAATACATTCTCTCTCCTAGGTGTGCTAAATTTCAGCACTCATTGACTGCTAGTTTAAATCACTCATACTAGTATGTATTTTTCAAAGTATTTTAATGTGCTTAGAGTCCCAAATAGCTACTGATTTTATAACTAAAAGTGTTCTGGCTTTTTTTTTTTTTTAAACAGCAGCAACCCTGAGATCAAAGTAAATCACCTCACCTGAGTCCTTGCTTCTGAAGCTTCTCTCTAGAGCTGGTGTCAGTAAACTTTTGGAAGAGCCAATTCTGTACCTTACAACAATTTAAAAATTATCCGAGCCCTAAGTATGTATATTTACATACTAATGAAACCACCGTTACCTGAATAATATCCTTTAAATGTCTCAATTTTACTTCAGAGCCACATGCACGTACTGAAAAAGGAGTATATGGTTTAAGAGATGGAGTTTGCCAACCCCTGGTCTAAAGGCAAAAGGAGACAAGCTGGAGAGCAAATGACAACATGTGGGGTTAAATCATGAGACCGAGTTATTGTGTGTCTTCCACAGAGACCTTAAAGTTCGCTAGCCCAATGGCACTGGGCACTAAATACCAGAACTGTCAGGGCATGGAGGGAGAAGTTTTTAAACCCCGTTACACTGTCCACAGAGGAAGGGTGTGGATGAATGTTTAAGCAATTATTTGATAAATAGTAGTAGAAAAGGGATACCACTTTTTGGAACTGAGTTTTCTGGGGGGAGGGAAGGTGAGTGGAACAAAACTGACAGCTTCTACAGAAAATTAACAGTCCTCTGAGCTTGAACAGAAGGGCTCTGTTTACAATTGTGGGTGGTGAGGTTTTAATTTGTGGAAGGAGAGAATCAACTGAACATTATCATGCAGAAGTGAGAGTAGGAAAGAAATAATTTAAAGAATAATACACTTAAAATTAATCAAATGGATTCTCTTACAAATCAACAGGCTATAAGTACTTCATTTTAATATATCTAATATATTCCTGCCAGACTGATATAAAGGTTGTCAACATTATGCTTTTGAAAGTAAAATCTTGGATTGTTCAGAAAGTCTTAAAAAAATCAGTTTAAAGGAGATCTTCCTAAAAAGCACCGTAACCTTTTTATTCAATGAAACAACTTCATGACATATGATCATTACTGAAAAGATGAATTTTTGTTGTCCATACAATGGCTTTAGGAGTTCTCACTATGCATAAGATTTTTTGACCTGATATTAAATGCCCTAGCCTTTGCTTGTGAACTCTGTTAGAAATATGTACACTAAGATTCTGCCACCGTGTAGAAAATGACAGACAGCAATGCTGTTCAAACCCTTACCATGTATAAATAGTATAAACTATTTGTGAAAATTGAAAGGAAATTTATTGAACCAGACCAAAAAAATCTCTAAGTATAAAAATCTACTTATTACAACTCCAAAATGTCCATGAAATAGCCCACTAAGGGAATGCAATGTAAAAGGAGATCATGCTAAAGAATAATCATTTAAAGTATTCATACAAAGATGGCCAAAAAAAAAGAGAAAACATAATACAGAAAGATAACCAAAGATGTAATGTTACAGGAATGAAAAATAAGTAGCATAAATACTATACTAATATAAGAAAGCAGGACTGTTCCTAAAACAAGCATATACAAGCTACATTTTTAGGAACACAAAAGAGGCAATGTGAATGATTATTTCTGAAGAAATCAGATGTCTCACAAGCAGAGATTTCTCACAAGTTGCTAATCTGTACTATTTAAGTATTTCAACATGATCATGTATTAAATTATAGCTATTTGTTAAACTATTCTTACATTACCAGGCTGGGTGTGTATAGAGAACTTTAGCTATGTTTTCTACGGTACTATAATAGACCAAAACATTTCCTCACAATCTTTGATGCTGGTGATGGCATCTTTCCTAGTTAATTTCTTACTACCACATGGCTGTAAACACAACCAGTGGTTACTTCTGACCAATTCAGTTTGGCTGTACTTATTGCCTATTACATTCTAAACACTAATTTAAATTCTCTTAACTTGCCATGCTTTTTCTTTTACCTTTGTGCTAAAAACACACATTCCTTCTTCCCATAATCACTTTTTCAAAATTATATAGCCATTCACTCTAGTTATCTAGACCCTTCATTGGGCTTTTTTTTTTTTTTAAGGAGTTTATTTTATTTTTTTAATTAAAAAATAATTTTATTAGGGGCTCGTACATCATTTTTCCAATACATAAATAATCATACTGTGACAAGAACCCTCGCACGTCCGCTGCCGTCATCATCCTCCAACCATCCTTGCTGGACTTTAAGATACTGAGGTCATACACAATATTTCAGCACCATGTTTGGGATGCAGAAGGTGGGCATAAATATTTGTTGGTATTTAGTGGAGTGTTTAGAAATGAATCTCTGGTCCTGTTTAGAACTTTTTTTCATTGAAAATTCTTTTTCTCAAATTATAAAAGCATATTTTGAGTTTTTCTATATTGACATTTATAGAGAAGTGACAAGATTTCATTTCATATACATCGATCAAGAGGGATCAATTCCCCTAAGTTGCTGAGGATTTCAGTCTATGTAGTTTGATAAGCAACGCCCATGAGAGCAGCAGACAGGAAAACAAACGCCCTGCAACTCTGCTGCACAAAATCTCCTAAAGAGCAAAGATGTCACTTTGAGGACTATGGTTTGTTTGACCCACGCCATGCTATTTCCAGCTGGCTCATATACACGTGAAAGCTGGAGAGTTAATGAGGAAGACCAGAGAGGGACTGAATAGAACTAAGGGGTTTAAGAATAACATTCCAAGTTCCATGAGCTTCACGAACAAACAAAATCTGTCTTGAAAGGTGTACAAAGCTGCAATGCTCCTTTGCAGCAAAAACTGTGAGTTTTATTTATTTTATTTTATCATTATTTTTTTAATTTTAATTTTTTAATTTTTTTGGCATCACTGCCCTCTGGTGATGGGAGTAGAAGGTCCAGCCTTACTGCTGGATTTGAACCTCCAACCCAGTGGACCACAGACCAGCGCACAACCACTATGCCACCGGGGCTCAGCCCGTGAGTTTTATTTTTAACAAATCATTTTCTTGGGGGCTCTTACAACTCTTATAACAATCCACATACACCAATTGTATCAAGCACATTTCTATATATGTTAGATGGTGAGATTTCATTTCACGTACTTCAGACCAGGAGAGAGGACTTCTTTTAGAGGATACCATTCTCAAGGTTTAAGATGAGCAAAAATCAATTTGACAGCACCAAGGAAAAAAAACTAAGAGGACCGAAAGTCATTCCAATCATTCCACTAAATATGAACATATTTTTAAGACCTTCCTCAGTATCCATTACATGGTACTGAACTATTATGTATGATCTCATCATATTAAATCCCAATGAAGGGTCTAGATAACAAAACTTATTTTTTCAACATTTAAAAAGTTATTTTTTTAAAAAAAATTCTACTTGATGTATTATTAATATAATTTATAAAGCAAAACTTGGGGAAAATGACTGATTAAGTTCATGATCATACCTTTTCAAAATATTGATCTCTAATTCAGCAGCCCCTAGTTTCTTATTATTTACACATATTTCTGAAATAATCATTCTCAAAACAGTTGATAAAGATACCACTGAATCTTAAGTCTCTACAAAGATGAGAGATGCGAGTTTAGAAGGGATTTTTTATGCAACTGCTCCAATGAGTCAACAAAAATTTTTAGAGCAGCACCGTTTAAGTATTAGTATTAAAGGCATACCTACTTTAAAGAAAACAAAAAGAGGGTTGAGCCCTGGTGGCGTCGTGGTTGTGTGTGGGACTGTGGTCCATAGAACTGGCGGTTCAAATCCAGCAGCAGCTCTCCAAGAGCAAGACTGGGCCTCCTATTCCAACCAGAGGGCAGTGATACCACAAGCCTCCCCCCAGCCCCCTACCATTGAGTCGATGCCAATTCACAGTAACCCTATAGGTGAGGAAGACCTGCTCTGGGAGTTTCTGAGACTGTTAACTCTTTATGAGAGTAGACCAGTCTCCTCTTTCTCCCATGGAGTGACTGGTGATTTTGATCTTGAGTATTGATCTTGAGTATTGCAGCTCAATATACGACCATCTTAGGAATTCACTCTCAGAAACAAAAATTTCTCCAGACTTACACAAGATGAGAATAATATGCCCATTTACCTACACTGTACTGTGCTACACAAAAGCAAGCAACAACCACTATAGCACATAACTGAGGTGAAAAGTTGTCCTAAATAATGAATTAAGTCAAACTAGAGTAGCTGATACTTTTTTAAACTGACAGATAAGTATACAAGCCCAAAGACTATGTTCAGCAATTGTTTCAGAATAAATGAGAATTCAGTGTGTCTTAGATTAATGACTATTTTTTTTCTTAAATAAAAGTTTCTTCCAGAATAAGGAGCACTGCAGTTACACAAGGTCAGCAGTTTGAACCCACCAGCTGCTCCACTGGTTAAAGATGAGGCTCTCTGCTCCTATAAAGATGTACAGCCCCACAAACACCAAAGACCCAGTTCTACGTTGCCCTATATGGTGGCTTCATTTGGAACTGACTCTATGGTAGTGGACTTAATTTTTTTGTAGCTGTTTGCACATGATTTCAAACAATTGATAGGGATGTTTTCTGACAGCTGTTGATGAGTGTACATGATGAAAAATGAAACACCAGTTGGAAGGAAGTGAAGAAAAAACTGATTCCTCGGATGTAAAGTCACAGTATTTTGAGACACGTTGTTGTACAAAAACAAAACCACATTGCCAGAGTTTGTAATTATTGACACTGAATTTTTAGCGGCACTTGAGCCTATCAACTGATGATTAAGTGTCTTAAAGATCTCATTAGTTTACTGATTATTTTGTAACATACATACTGAAATATATTTTAATAGATATTTAAAATGTTTTAAAGGTTTTACAAAAATTTCTCTTGCCTGCCCATGTGACAAGAAAAAAAACATGATGATAGGGCCAAAACAAGGAAGCTGACAGAAACAGGATGGGAATTAGATTGATTCACAGCCACTCCTTTAACAGCTATCACACAAGGGAAAGGAGACGTTAGACAGATGAACATAAATAGGTCTCCAGATCGTAACAAAACTCGGTATTCCCAAGAAGCCAATTATTAGGAAATTTAAGGAGCAATAAACTAAAAATTATATACTAGGTCCTGAGCTGGAGTATATTGGTGAGAACATAAGGGACGATTGCACAATTTTAATCTATACATAAAATCCTTCCTGATCATGGTGGCAATACAGGCTTCATTCATTTAACAGGTATTTATTGTACTAGATGAGAGGGATAAACACACACACACACACACACACACAAATTACAACATGTGTCGACCTGATGGGGTCAAAGGTAATGCATTGGGATGCTAATTGCACCATCACCAGTTCAAACCCATTTTTCGTTCGGGGGGAGAAAGACGAAGCTTTCTGCATTCATGAAGATTTACAGCCTAAGATACCCAAAGGGGTAGTTGTACCTCCTAAAGAATTGCTGTAAGTCAGAGTTGACTAGGCAGTAGTGAGAGAGTACTCAGCCAGAGTTGGTCTAATTGCCTTAATTAGAAGAACATAACATTGGAATATGTGATTTTTCTGCACGTCTCCAAAGAAAATCCAAGCAATGTGTACTATGAGTTCATAATCTTGTCTTATATACATGTAATAAATTAAAACTACTACACTACTCTACTATTGCTATAAACTCACTCTCAACTCATGTCTTTGCGTCGTCTAACTCCTAGGCAACCCTATCGGGACAGGGAGCATTGCTCCTCTATAGTTCCCAGACTGCAACTCTTGAGCAGAACAGAAGGCCTCATCTTTCTCCTGTGGAATGTATGTTGGTTTTTAATCGCAGATTTTCCAGTGAGGAGTCTAATGCATAAAAGCTAACAGATATGAAACATGGAATGCTGAAATAAACCTAAGTAATGTAATAGCATTTTACAGGAAATGCTCTCTTGGTTATTCTGTCAGAGAGATGTGTATGTCCAAACATGCAACCACACCCATATCACTCTGATAAACATCTTACTTTCACAGTAACATATGACCAGTTGAGTCTTTCAAAAAGTTAATAGGAAAACAGAATTAAAAGATACTGGAAATTCCCTCATAAACCTTTTGAAGCTCTGAGCTTGTCAAATTTATTACAACTCACAGCATTCCCATAGAACAGAACAGAACTACTCCAAAGGGTTTCCAAGTTTAAAATCTTTCCAAGAGCACACAACTAAGTCATTCTTCTACAGAGCAGCCAGTGGAGGCAAACTGGCAATCTTTTGGTTAGCAGTGGAGCACTTTTCTCATGTGCTACCAGAGCTCCCAAATACATAAACTTGTGTTAAAACTCTAAGAAAAATGGAATGGCACTAACGATATTGACAGATAATATAACGTGGAAACAGAGCAATTACTATAAGAGTATTACTTATTTTGTGTTATATAAGTGGTTATAAAACCTTTGTCAGAACAGAGCTTAGAAGGCAAGTCAAGTATAGACTGATAATAGAGCAGGGAAGAGGAAGATGATGCAGAACAAGGTACCTAAGGGTACCTACCACTTCCCATCTTTCCAAATGATTGCTCTAAAACTACCAAACTTTTTTTTTTTTTAGCTTAGTATAAACTTTCCCCAGATGTTTATAGGAAAAAAAGTCTTCCAAAAGAAAACAATTCTGGCACTGGCCCAACATCTTACAACCTATTACACACACACACACACACACACACACACACAACTTTTTAAAGATTTATACAAGTGGAATAATAGACATGCCATATATTAAGACAAAAGCTTTAATATTTTAAAGAAATGTTCACCATATATAAAAATCAAACAGGTTCATTGAAAGAATAAAATTTAGTAACTCAGAAGGCAATAGTTTTCATTTTTTTAAGAGATAAAACCAAATAAACAGTGAAATACTGACTTTTTTAGTACAAGTTATCAATTTGAAGAGTTCTTAATAGTAATGCAATTTTTCAAAAACCTTTAAAAATAGGCAATAACAGTATTTTACAAAAAGCAAATGTTGCCTATGTTGTAAGCTATAGTATCATTTTATAAAAAGCAAGTGAAATAATGATTACTGTGCATGTTGTATCTCCTCACATACTATGGTGCTACAAAACAGACTCTCTGATGAAGTCAATGTTCCCTATCTGTGTCTTTCAATATAGTAGCTATCATGTGGTTACTGAGGAAATGCATTTTTAATTTCATTAAATTTCAATCTTAAAAAGCTCAAAGGGGCCTCATGAGCCCCGGTGGCGCAGTGGTTGTGTGCGGGACTGCGGCCCACTGGGATGGAGGTTCAATTCCAGCAGTGAGGCTGGGCCTCCTACTCCCACCACCGGAGAGCAGTGATGTCCCCCCAAAAACAAAAAAAAACAACCAAAAACAAACAAACAAAAAGCTCAAAGAGGCTAGTTGGTTACTGCAATGGATAGTGCAATGCTAGTTTTATATATATTATTTATGAGTAAGTATAGATTCAGGTTTTTAATAAACCTTTCACAGAATGAAAACTTAAAATTAAATAAACTCCCAGCACTTTTGCCTTCAAAACTATTTCTATTACACATGGGTAAACAGATATTGCCACACAGCATTATATAAAATATACTTATCTCAAACATCTAGTATACAAAATAACATCTACTATAAAGAGAAATACATTTTCTACACAAATTGCCATTATATTTTCAATATCTAAGAATTTTTTGTCCTGAAAATAATAAAACTTAAGTAGACAGAGAACTGATTTCAGCAACCATACAAATATAACCACCTGCCTATAAGAGAATCTTGACTCCCTATGATTTAATGAACTCAAGATGTAAACAGAGTCTCTATTATCTTTCCACACACAGGGCAAAACAATATAGGTAATAAAGTCCAAACCAATCATCTCCTCCACGAAACAGAAGCAAAACAGTCTTTACGTAACTTTGCAAATGATACAAATTGAGACTATTCATCCATCCTGACATTGGAATTCACTCAAAATATTTTTAGAATTGTTAAATGTATTTGTTCACTTGATTAACAATTAACTTCTAGAACTACCTGAAATGACAGGAAAATAACTTCTGTGTAGCCAAGTAGCAATAAAAATCATAATTATCAGCAGTAGTTCAAACAGGAGTGGAAGACCTTTTATGGCTAACTTTCCATGTAAGCTCTTGCAAATAATTCATTATCGTTTGATATAGACGGTACTTTCATGTAGCACGTTCTCATTTTTATAAATTACCATTATTTTTATCCTTAATGGCCTCAAAATTAAAACTAATTAAAATATACAAATCGGTAGTATTCTTACCTTTATTTGACTTTGATGGTTTATTCTTGATAGGCTTAAGGGAACTTCTTGATTTATCTTCTCTATCCTTTATAAGTTTCTGAACATCATCCAAAGACAGTTTTTGCAGGACAACGACCGGCTTAGCTCCTTTATTTAGATCTTCGACTAATCCCATTTTTTCCACTTTGTCCCTCTGCTCTCCTTTCGTTTCCACTTTCTTTGTCTCCTGAGTAATATTGCCATCTTTATCCCTCTTGATTTTTGGAATGACAAAATTTTTTAATGCACCAGACCTGCCACCCAACAAATAACTGGGAAATTCTGTTTTGTTGTCAGGGTGTGCTTTATTACTGTCTACTTTGCTCTTGTTACCCTCTGTCCTTTTATCTTCTTTACTGTTAGGTGACTTAAAACCAGATTTATCAAGTCTTGATTTAGTAGAATCTCCTTGTCTAACACGAGGACTGTCAGGTCTTGATTTTTGTTCCCCAGAGGATGGCCTTTCCCTTGTGTCCCCTGATTCATTCCTGTGTTTTCTGTCTAGTTTATCAGTTTTTGAACCATCAGATTTAGTGCCATGTTCATTTCTACTAGAGGATCTCAATGTTTCTGGTCTTCGAACCCTCGACTGATCCCCTCGATGTCGCTCTGATTCACCCCTGTCGTCTGATTTTTGTTTACTATCATGGTCACGTCTTAGTGACTCAGAAACAGTTCGTCCATCAGGTCTCTGCTTTAAGGCTTCAGCACGTTCTGATTTTAACCGAGGTGAATCAGATTTAACATCCTGTTTATGTTTAGACACTTCAGGCTTTTTCTCTGTTGATGACTTTCCAGAATCTCTCCTATTCTCATGCCTATGTTTTGGTGTTTCAGGTCGGCTTTCACTTTTTTGCTTTGGAGTTTCAGGTCGGCCCTCACCTTTTTGCTTCGGAGTTTCAGGTCGGCTCTCACCCTTCTGTTTCGGGGTTTCGGGGCGTCCTTCACTCTTTTGCTTTGGTGTTTCAGGTCGGCTTTCCCCCTTCTGCTTTGGGGTTTCAGGTCTTGACTTTGTTGTTTCTGACTTCCCATTATTGTGTTTGCTGTCATTTGGTTTGGGGTCAGACATTTTAGCTTCATTCTGTTTAGGCTCAGCCACAGTGCTCTCGTTTTGTTTAGGTTCAGTTGTCCTGCTCTCATTCGGTTTAGGTTCTTCTGTTTGGGCGTCAACTTTAATTTCTACGCTATTCTCACTTGATTTTGTCTCCACCAATCTGTTTCCATTTGGTTTCGAATCTGTCACTTTATTTTCATTTTGTTTTATTTCACTCTTTGAAAGTTCAGGATCAGACTTTTTTTTAGGTGTGTCAGGATGGTTTTCTGGTGAAGGCTTAAGACTTCCAATGTCTTCCTGACCAACAGAAACAGGTGCATCATTACATTGTTTGATTTCTTCAGGCTTTTTTATGGTGTCTGAATCCTGAGTTAGAGAAGCCTGAGAGTCCACTCTTCCTGCCTGATGAAGATCAATGCTAACCATTAACGCTGGCCTTGACCCATTTCCCGTGGAACCTGTCTCCTGAGAAGCTGGTCTATTACCTCCTGTAGCACCCCCAGCCTCCTGTGGGTAAGAATCTTGTTTTCTTTTTTTCAAAGGCTTATCTGAAATTTAAAGATAAATACTCAACATCAGTATTAGACAAATATTCTTATCACATTAGAAACTATGGATACTATTTTTTTATAGTCTTAATGTTTTATTTATGAGGCGAATGCAAAACTAAATATGCATATATAACATAGCAGCATAAACAAGATAATATTTAAATCTAAGTTTGATGAAAGATTCATGCTTACTAGATCTCAATAAATATTGCTATTTATAGTAAAAAGAATTTAACAGCAAACTTATTGTGTGTCAGTAAACTCAAAAAATGTAAAATTAACAGAAGTTAAGACATTTCACTACAAACATGTTTATATATGTTAAGAAACCAAATTTTCTAATAAAAACAAGGTAATCAATTGTAAGCCATGCATTCTCATATAAGATAATCTTAATTTATAACCCAAACCCATTGATAACCCAAAATCTGCCAACATACAAAATGTTACTCAACAAAAAAGGAGAAACAGAAATCAGAAAGAAAATAGAAATTATGGCAGTGAAAAAAAGTAAATAAGGTGTGTAGAGGAAGAAAAGAATGTAAGACTTTGCCATTAAACTTTAAGCCAGGATTCAAAGCCTTCAATATGCCACATTACATATGGAGTTTAAAAGCCAACATATAATGTTAGATAAAATTTAAAATGAGGAAGCAACCCAGTCATTTATATAAATCAGAGGTAAATAAAGACTTTTAGATAAATCCTGTTAATTGATTTCCAGTGGGGAAAAGCACTTTTGTTCTTCAAATCAAAGGTCTAGGGGTTTATTTACTGCCTCAGAAAGAAATGACCTATATTCTTTCTACATCTTAAAGACACATACATACATACACACACACTTCACAATAAAATATCCGGGTGCTTGTAACAGCTTATGTGTTTCTGCATGTCATTCCACTTTCGACTCAAAAGATTACTAGATAATTTTCTAGAAACTGAATCTTCAGTTAATTCTTGAGAATAGTTACATTATAGCACTTCAAAACTTTGCTTTCTTTAATTTACAAGCTGATAATTTGGTTTTACAAATCACTTACAAGAGATTTGATATTATTTTATATGACAAAACATCATTTAGAGAAAATAATAAAATTTTTTAAAAAAGAAAATAATAAAATTGCTAAAATAGAACTCTTATTGTTGGAGAACAAAGTTACAGAATTTTTTTTTTTGTCATTAATAGTAAACACTTCTATTTTTTATTACAAGTTGTCATTCTTTTGTTCACAAGGCGAGTAGTTTGTTACAACTTACAATGAAATGATATTAAAAAGTACACCAGCTATTTGCTAATCATTTCTCATAAAACTAAGTCATTGTGCTAAAGTTACCTAGAGGGTACATTTTCATTAAACATGTTCCATTTGCAAAAAAAGAAAATAATATATTCTCATTAAACTTAAGTTAGAACATTTTTACCAGTTAAAATAAACCAGGGCAAGAACTCGTGTGAATGAAAATTTCTGAATCAGTATCTATGAATAAAATGCACTGAGAATTCAAAGACTTATGTTTATAGGATCATTAAAAATGATGTATATAAAAAAGATGTATAAAATAATATTTGTATTATAACTGCCTTGACATAGGGAATCTCACCAGAGTAATTACTACCTCATACATAGAATGCTAATGTGGTGAAGAAAGCTGATGATGCCCGACTATCAGAAGATACAATACCTAAGGTCTTAAAGGCTTGTAGATAAACAAGTGGCCAATGAACAAAATCCACATGGAAGGAGCACACTAGCCTGTGTGATCATGAGGTGTTGTTGAGACAGCTATCAGGCATCTAAGACTCAGAACAAAATCAAACCAATGTGAAGGTTGGAGAGCCACGGGCACCCAGTGGACACTCAAAGTCCATCTGTCGACAACTGGACATCCTCTTATAAAAGGGTCACAAGAAAGAGACGAGCCAGGGTGTATAGCACCAATGAAACGTACAACTTTGCTCCAGTTCTTTAATGCTTCCTTCCCTTCTACTATCATGACCTCAACTCCACCTTACAAATCTGACTAGAGCAGAACATGTACACTGCTACAAGTAAGAGCCCGCAACACAGGGAATGCAGGGCACATAAGCCCCCTCAGGACCAATGAGAATCGAGCTACCAGGAGGATAAGGAGGAGGTGGTGGGAGAGAGGGGGGAATAGATCACAAGGATCGACGTAGAACCCCCCTACCAGAGGATGAACAACAGAAAGGTGGATGACGGGAGACAGAGGGCAATGTAAGATATGAAAATAATAATCTATAATTTATCAAGCATTCATGAGGGAGGGAAAAAATGAGGAGCTGATCTCAGGGGCTCAAGTAGAACGAAAATGGTTTGAAAAATGATGGCAACATAAGTACAAATGTGCATGTGGATGACTGTGTGGACTGTGCCAAGGCTGTAAGAGCCCCCAACAAAAATATTTAATAAAAAAACCCAACAATGACGAAACCAAACTAACAAACAAGCAAATAGAATGTGTCCTCTAGATTTTTCCCTTAAGTCTATATGCAAAGTATCAGGAAATTAAAATAATGTAAGACTTCAATATTTCAATGAAATATGCTTTTGTGAAAGTCATTGAAATGATAAAAGCAGCATAAAAATAATAGCAAAGGCGTTTAAGAAATCTGTGCTCATTCTTTCAGTAATATAAGCAATTCTTTAAAAAAAAAAAACTTTACCTTAAAACTCCGATTTATGAATTACAAAATACTTCAAGTTTATAGATCAATAATCTCAATCAATATACATTTAATCATTAAAATAGAAATTCAGAAAAACAAGTTAAAATTTTATCATGTTCATTTTAGTTATGTAAAAATATGGTTATTATGCTTGCTTTTTAAAAAAAATCTATGGCAGAATTTATACATGAGTAAAATTTTAAAGAGTAAAATCTTGAGAAAGAGCTTACGAACTTTCCTACAGTATATTGCTAAGAACCATCTTGATTTTTAACTACTGAAAACACTGTTGTACTTTTCTGTACAACCTGGATAAATTTCATGCCTGCTGCAGATACTCTTGGGTATGTTAAGAGCACATGCTGACTTGCTTGATCTGAGTCAGTTCCACTAGGACCTTACCTCGAGGAAAGGGGCTCTGAATCTGCACAGGCAACCTTTGTCTATCCAGCTTTGTTATTAGTCTTCATTACAGCGTAATAAAACTTTACCTAGCGATGGAGTCATTTCTATGAAGAATAATTTCAATGTTTGGGACTGATAATCTTTTAGCCTTCTTCGCATTTTGAACCACAAAATTAGTTATTAGAACAGATACATTTCTGAAGAAAACACATAGAAAAGAATACCATAATCTCAAAACCAACACAATTTCCCATCCAGATCTCTTTATAAGACACTAAAACCTGTATCACTTACTTAAATCTACAAATGCCAACCCCCCAAAACTACAAAGCAAACAACCTAATAATTAGCAGTCGCTAATTATGAAAAATTAAAACATCCTATCCGTAAGGCATAGTATGTTAAAAGGCCAAATGTCCTATTGCTATCCAAATTATCATTCTCTTATTCTAGATAACAGTATGCAATAACTTACTGCTTAGAAGTTTACAATTCAAGAAAATCATAATATTGTGGAAAACATTATCAAAGAGAGCTCACTTTTTACCCTTGCTAACACAGAAAGTGGACCTTGGAAAAAGATGAAAAAGAACTCTCTTTGACTTTAAGAAAGCAGAGATTTTTCAGCACATGAAGGAGATACTAATATCTATGAAAGTTCATCCCAAAGCAAAGAGGAATAGCCCTATAAAATTAGATAATTACTAAAGGTAAAAATGTAAGCATAAAGATCGAGGAAAAGATCCTTAAGGATTATAGTATAAAATACTATATTATAGTTATTATCCTATGAGAAAACACAAAAATCTGTTAAAAGACAGATCAGGCCATAAAGACATAAATAGCTAGCAGTCAGAAGTGCTGTCTAACAGGGTACATCAGCTCCTATCTCATAGCCCAGGTAAAGTATTTTTTTTTTGGGGGGGGCATCACTGCCCTCTGGTGGTCATGGGCACTACCCAGCCTTGCTCCCGGAGAGCTGCTGCTGGATTTGAACTGCCAAGCCAATGAACCACAGTCCCGCGCTCAACCATTACGCCACCAGGGCTCAGCCTAAATAAAGTATTTTTTTTTTAAATAAAGTATTTCTTAAGACTATACTTTTTCTCAAATGCCTCAATAATCAAACCACTATGTTTGTTGACCTTTCTTTTCTTGTTTAGCAGGTAGTTTTTTTATTTTTAGTCTACTAAAAAGAATAGTTTTCTCAAAGCAAACAGATATATTAGAAATATAAATATAACATATAAACACAATTTCGTAGGACTTTGCTAACTCTTCAGCAACTAAGATTCTATATTGACAAGGAGAAAAGGCTAAGCCACCAGAGCAAACCTTTCAGAAAAGCCAAATAATCCTGTTTGTTTCTTATTATCCCAATACAACAGGTATCCATGTCAGATCTTAAAAAAATACATAATCTATTTTATATTTTAGACCTAAAATGTACAGCAAAAAAGAAATAACTAGCAATGCATTGATTTCAAGGAAGTATTTCATCTCTCAAAGAGATAACTACAAAACCACCACTATCTGAGAATTCAACTTTTATTTATTCTTTTTTTGAGAATTCAACTTTTATTTATGACCTTACAAACCTCGAATCGTCTCAAGATATCTGGCTAACTGCTCATATCAAAATGCCCCCCATTATACAATAAAATAAACGGAATGCAAAGTAACCAGATTCTAATCAAAGGTGTTAGGTGGCACCTAAGTTCCAAGGATTTTCAAATAACGTGAATATGGATTTCAGAAAACAAGCTAGAAAGGACAAAGAAAACGTGAGATCAGCAAAGTCAATGTAATGAATTTGGAAAAAACACATATTAAATGACCAAAACTAAAGTCAGATAGCTTTAATGAACATTCCGCCTCCCTCTTACTTTAATGCTTACAGAACCAGACCAGTTGCATTTTCACAAATTTTAAGACAACTTTATTCACTCAACTTTTCAATTATTGCTGTTATAGCCATACCATTACAAATTATAGAAAACTTTAGGTAACTGAAAGTAAAGTATACATTACAGGTTTATACAAGAATAAGTTATGCTACTGATCTATTTTATTTTCTCAAAGTTAGCGGTTTTCAATAACTGTTACTATTCAATTAGACTTTTATTTTTCTTACTATCCCTATTTTTACTCCATTTTTAAAGGCAAAAAATTTAAATTTCAAGAAATCTAAGAATTCAGAAAAAAATTAATAGCCTTTTCTTCCATTCATGGCCATAAAATATAATTTATTACTGGATTCAAGAATTTTTGGTAGATTAATATAATCAAGAGAAGCTGAGTAATTGTTGTCTACATTTGTCATGCAGATACTTTCAAAAGAAGAGAGGATATACTCTTTGGTACCCATGAAATAATTTATTTCATGTTCCACATACTGCAAACCAAAGGAAAAATGAACAGCTAATAACTCCTTTATCCTGAGCTTCAGTTATTTATATCCAGTGCTCTAGAAAATGAGGACTTTCAGCTATTTCATTTTTTTCACATGAGTAATATACTTTGTAAATATTGTAGTACAATAATTACTACATACACTGTCTCTTTTAATAGTAAAAAGGAGTTGTCATGATAGCCAGGAAACATAATGTGTCTCTTTAACATGTTTATCAGCATAGGGATATCAATTACTTGGTGGTGATTCTGTCCTTTAATAAAGATTATATGGAAACCTATGTACATATACGGTCTCTTCCCTGGGGTATAGAGAACAGGGACGTGGGTGAAGGGAGACATCGGGCAGTGTAAGACATGACAAAATAATAATCTATAAATCTATAAACAATAATTTTAATAACAAAAATATAAATAATATTTATAAATTATCAAGGGTTCATGGGGGAGGGGAGCAGGAGGAGGGAGGGGAAATATGAGGAGCTGGTACCAGGGACTTAAATGGAAAGAAAATGTTTTCAGAATGATGATGGCAACAAGTGTACAAATGTGCTTTGTCTATATTGGATGTTTGTGTGTATTGTGATGGGAATTATATGAGCCCCCAATATAACAATGTACCTTTAAAGAAATCATATATAAAAATATCACAAAGGTCTTTTAAAATAATCATCAAGAAAGAAAATATGAAAATTATAAGTCACAACTGTATTTAATCATAACTGGCAATCAGAAAGTTTGCTTTGGTTTGAATGATCAAATGTGATTGTTTTTGTAAAGAGTTAAATTTATAAACCACATTAATAATTTCAATTACTGATTCATCACAGTTTCTCTTAAAAAATCTAGGTTTTTATGAACAGTGAACTACATAGTCCAGAAATTACTAAGGTCTTACTTTCATTTGATTACAAAAGCAAGAAAAACAATTCATAAACATATGTCTTGAAATGCCATCCTAATATAGATAAAAGGGAATACTTTAGTCACTATCAAAAGAAGCTGTGTAATCTTGAAAGATTTGCTACTGAATGTTCCCTGAAAGCTCTAAGAATTTTCCATCGTTATTAAGATAGTATGCTTACAAAGCAAGCAAAGGCTCTAACTGTATAGTTTGCAAACACACAAACTCATCTGAAATGTACTGTTTTAAAATCATCCTAGGTGTTAACTTAGTTTTGGCAGTAAAGTTGAAGACTATATTAATGAACTATGTTAACATAAGCGATATAGGTGTACTATCAAATGATAATGTTCGCTTCCACAGAATAAAATCACATAAAACATACTATGTAGTACACTTGTGGTATGGAACTACTAAATTTCAAATATGTAATTGCTTCAGATAAAATATGGAGTTTAAAAGTTAAGAATCCAACTTTTGAAGATAGGTGTTAGTATTAAACCTATAAGTCACGAAACATGGATAAAGAGTCATTTCTTTAAACATTTGCTCAGAGGTTGAGATAATAACAATGTTATTTTACCTTTATCTTGAACTTCTTTTGAAAAGCGCTCCCTTTCAATAGCTGATTCTCTCTCTATCCGTTCAATTTCAGCCAAAGCATCCAATTCCACTTCATCATAGATAGGTCCCTGCTGTGACACCTGTTGCTGATTCTGTACCACAGAAGTCTGGGGTTGTTTTGTAGCAATTGAAGTGTTCTGTTGTAAAACAGGCACTTGATTTGCTGGAAGGAATGCTGTTTGTTCTTGCTGCGACAAACACTGAGCAGCATTTAGTGGGCGGTTTATATCCTGTGGAGTAATGGGTGTTTTTGAAGTCTGTCCTGGGTACTGCACATTAAAAGGAATATCATTTTCTGAAACAGTGCTATTTTCCATACCAGAAAGCATATCCTCTTGCTGGTCCATGTCTGAAGACCTTACACGAGAAAGTCTTAATGTCAGTTTGGTGGAGTCCTTGGATGGAGAACTAATGATATCATACATTGCAGCTTTCTCACTCTGTTCTTTTTCATCCTTGCCTAATTTCATTTTCTTTTGCTTCTTTTGCTTTCTTTCTGGAGAATCCAGTAGTATGTCTGGTGGAACATCTCGAGGTGATGAACAAGGAAGAGACTGAGATGATAGGATTAAAGATGGTCTTGATCCTAGGAAAACAATTCAAGAGGAGTGAACAGTTGTGCGGGTTCCAAATTTCTTTGACAGTATGATAGAAACATTAAGTGACAACACAGTAATGCTAAAATATTTAAAACTTATCTAATCCAAGTTTCTTATTTAAAAATTAATAGGAATTCCAGGAAATTGTTTCCTGCTCTTTCTTAGCTTGCTGGTGAATGACCCACGTTTTGAACTCAAGCATGAGTATTCCATCTTCCAGACTAGTATTATTTCTAATTTTGTGGCTATAAAGTATAAATACTAGTTTTCAAGGGGCAAAAGAGATGGTTATTGTTAAAGGAAGCAACAACACAATTGTTTGGTGGATATCATCGTTATTTCACTGATGATTATCTACATCACATTAGAAAACTAATATATTCTGATTCCTAAAATGAAAAAATTGTAAAGTTATAAAATATTATACCTTAGCCATAGAGGCCACACTCATGTGACCATTACTGATATAAAAACAAAAAGTAGGAATATATACAATTACAAAAGCCTCCAATCACATCATAACTAGTCATACAGAAAGGACTAAAAGAGAAAAGCTATAGGATGGAACTTTATAAAGAATTTCCTCTCATATGAACAAATCCATTCCTTTATATTAGCGGTTCTCAACCTGTGGGCGCGACTCCTTAGGGGGTCGAACGACCCTTTCACAGGGGATGCTTTATTCAATTTAACAGTAGCAAAGTGACAGTTATGAAGTAGCAATGAAAATAATTTTATGGTTGGGGGTCACCACAACATAAGGAACTGTATTAAAAGGTCATGGCTTTAGGAAGGTTAGATGGTTGTTTTTTCTTTGACATCTACCAAAGCAAATATATAAGGAATTTAGCATTTGTTAAAGACAAACTTTTTTAATAAAGTGTTTACATACACAGTCCAATTTTATACTTTAAAATGAATTAAAACTAGTTCAACTCTTAGTTATTTATAAAATTCTCATGTTTAAAACACATTTTTAAAAACTTTTTTTGTGAGTTAGGTGAAGGTTTCTGGAGCAGATCATCATCAGTCATAACATTTTGTTTCATCTCATGCACTGCAGATCTTTTTCAATTTACCATCACATATGTGATTCCTCCCTGTGTTTTGTTATTACTCTTCCATCTGCCTTTGGGCACATAACTTATTTTTTTATTCTAAGTGGTTGATTATTCTAAGGTGTGCTTACCTCACTCATGTTACTGTTTCCATTATAGAGCTACTGTTTGAATAAGGAGCCCCAGTGGCACTGTCATGTAAATCCTGGACTACAAACGGCAGGGTCATGGCTCAAATCCACCAACCTTTTTGAGGGAGATAGACGAGGCTTTCTGCTCTTGTGAAGATTCACAGCCTCAGAAATTCTGTACAGGGTCACTATGAGTTAGAATTGACTGCACGACAGAGACAGTGAGATCGTTTACTTGAAACTTCAGCCATCAGGGTTAGTTCAGTTCCAGAACTGAAGAATGATCAGTCGTGGAATTTCACCAGTCTGTATTTGATCAGTAAGCCTTATTTTGAGGTCTTTTTCAAAATTTTCTACCACTCTATCCAGGACTTTCTAATGCAGTCCCTTTCAGAGCAGGTAACTACTAACTGGTACTGGTAGCCAAGAACCATCCAGTTCTTCTGGTCTCAGGGTTGTAGGGACACTTGCATGGTCTGTCATTCCATTAGATTAATTTCCATGTGTCTTTTTTTAAATTTTCATCACTCTACTTTCTGACAAATAGAATGATCAATGGTGCAACTTACATTAAAGAAAGCTCATGTGCTTTTAAAACCCTAGTTGCTGCTAAGTAGAATAAAGAACGCTATCTTTGTGAACTAAGTTATGCCAATTGACTGTGGTGTCCCCTAAAACTATGGTCCTAATTTACCCATGCCCAGTAACTCTTGGTGTTTGGGTATGCCCTAAGACATTTTCATTAACTTTGTTCCCTGTATGTTCTACCACATTCATGGATATGTTTACAGGAAAGGCAAATACACAAAAATATTCCCTGTCAAATCTATATGTAATACAATAGTACATTAAATATACGTATTAGTGGGTATAGTCTCACTTTCCCTCCCACAGCTGTTCAAGCTGTGTCTACCCAAGGATCTATTCTGTTGTCACCATTACTGAAGGACAATGTAACAGTAATTGCCTGTTATCATTTAAAGTCTTGCAAACTTCCCAGTGCTCTCTCTTGCCTCGGTCAGTTTTTGTCAATTTCCTTTTAACTTTTCTACCCTCAAGTCCATGACTTCCCCTCCGCACCCACAGCTGGTAACCGTCAAAGATCATTTTTTACAGAGTGAGAACCTGTTGTTGATTTTTATAGCAGTGGTCTCACACAACACTTATCTCCTGTCATGCCTAACGTCAGGGATGCTACCGGATTCACTCATGTTATAAGGTATTTTGCAGATTCATCATTATTCTTCGCAGTAACAGCATTTTGGTTGGGTGTATGCACCAAAGCTTGTTTATCCATTCTGCTACTGGTGCATACAATTCGATTAATTAATAGTATGAATTTAATGTCATTTTACTGTGTATTATTTGCTGCTGGTTTTTATTTTCCTCAAATTTTGTGTTGAGTACATTTTATTTGTGGGTTTTCTTGCCATTTTCTTCACTTCTTTTATTTTAGTGCTTACTAGTGCTGTATGATTTTCCTTTTTAAAATTCTGATGAGGTTTATTGATTTTTCTTGGAGGTGGCACAGTGCGTTACATATTGGGCTGCTAATCACAAAGTCAGTAGTTTGAAACCACGAACCAACCTGTGGTATAAAGAATAACAGACTTGGAAACCCACAGGGGCAGTTTATTCTGTCCTATATAATTGTTCTGAGTTGGTACCTACTCAATGATAATGAGTTTTTTCAGTGACCCTGTAATTAATTTTTTCAAGTTTAAGATAATTTACTTGACTTCATTTTTATCTAAAATTCTGAAACTACAATTACATTTACTTTGTAATTGTCTTCATTACAAAGCGATCTATCTCGTTCCCATTTTGAGATAAAACACAGCAACTTCAAAGTAAAAAAAAAAAAAATTTTTATACCCTGTGGTCTTAATTTTTCTCTTTCCACTTAACATTAAACATATGTTCTATAACTTAATTCACCTTTATTAGAAAATTATGCAAATATAGATTCAGTAAAATATCTTGAACACAGATTCCATTAAATTAACTAATGCTCTGTGATAAGGGGAAATGTTGTTTGCTGTTACATGTCCAATGGGTTTCAACTCAGCAAACTCATGCACAAAAGAATGAAATACAGACTGGTTCTGCAACAGTCTCAAAATTGTCGTACTTGAGCTTTCTGTTACAGCCACTGTGTCCAATCATCTTGTCAAGGATCTTTATTGCCGCCTCTCCATTTTACCAAGCATGGTGTCCTTCTCCAGAGACTGGACACTCCTGATAATCTGTCTAAGGTTTGTGAAATGAAGTCTCATCAATAACTCATCTGAGTATTTCAAGAAAAGATCTGTTTGGCAGTCCATTGTAATTTTTAATAGTCTTAGTCAACAATACATAATCCAAATGTATTCATTCTTCTATCAACTTCTTCTCTCATTATTTTGCTTTCATAAGCAAATTAGGCTATTTGAGATACCATGACTTGGGGAACACCCATATTTCAATCTTCAAAGTGACATCTTTGATCTTCAACACTTTCTTGTGTAGATTTATCCAATGAAACATGCTATTTGGTTTCTTAATGCTGCTTCTGCGAGCATCGTTGGTGGATTCAAACCATACGAATCCGTGACAATATTACTATTTTCTGTTTAGCATGTCTATTGGTTCACTTGTGAGGATTTCTATTTTCTGTGCAGAGTGTTGTAATCCATACCGAAGGCTGAAGTCCTTGATTTCCAACAGCAAGCGTTTCAAGTCCTCCTCACTTTTAGCAAGTAAGGTTGGATTATCTGCATACTGCAGGTTGTTAAATAATCCTTCCACCAATCCTGATGCTGCCTTCTTCGTTACACAGACCAGCTTCTCAGATTATTTATTCAGCACACAGACTGAATGACGGTGAAAGCATGTAACTCTGACGCACACCTTTCCTGACTTGAAACCACCCATCAGTCTCTTGTCCTACTCGAACAACTGTCTCTTGATTCATAAACAGGTTCCACATGAGTACAATGAAGTGTTCTGGGTTAAAGTAAGATAATGAAGTGGAAAATTTTTCCAAACCAACAAGCTCATAAGTGCAGAGAAGAAATCTGATGTTTCACACATAAAATTTTAACTGTGAGTATTATATACAAATATATTTCTTAATTTGGACCATATAAGTTTTAAAACCCTTAAGAAATCATAAAAATCAGCCAAGACTGAAAATGCTTTACAGAAAAAATTCTGGCCCCATTTTAATGGCTGAACAGGAATTAATGTTACATTTTAAGAATGTTACTTATGTAACATATCCAATGTACAAAATAGTTAAGGTGAGGATATTAGACGGTGATACCTCCAATACTGAAGTCTGAAATTCATGTTTGAACACCAAAAAATTGAAGTGAACACATTTTTTTCATAAGAAATAATGAAAAAGCAAACATTTGGCCTCCAAATTACCCTTATAAATTCATTTTCCGAGGACTTTAAGTCACTATGAATATTTGGTCTTCGGAAATCACTGTCTTGGATACACTGTCATCATCCAGTTGTTTCTGACTTACCCAAATTAAAAGTAACTTTTAAACCCGTTGTTGGTCAGTTAAAGGTTTTAATGGTTGAAGATTTCACACCTTTTGCTACTTTAACAGTTTTAATCTATTTCTTTCCCCCCAAAATGTTGAGTAAGTAGACTTAGTTGAGGAGTATTCAATCGCCAATTCTGAAAAGTAGTGTCCTGATTATAATTTCGCCACGTCTCTCTCTCTCTACCTTTATGGCGGTTCTCACAGTTTTCCTCCTAGCTTTACTACTAGTATCATTAACTTTCCTGGGACCCATCGTCACTATTTTTATGCAAAAAAAGCAAAAACCAACAAAATTTTTAAAAAGTGATGACTGTTTTAACACCACTGACACAAACACTATAAGCTTGGAACCATTCAACAACCTAGGTATAACTGTAAAATGAACTGCCAATAAAATACAAACACATGCTCTTTTAGTTTAGGTAGCAATTTTAACATATTCAAAATATATATAACACTGTTAAAGCATAATAAGAAATTGACCAACTTATTATTATGAAATTAATTCAATAGATTTTTTTTTTTTAAAGACCAAGTTTATAGGAGGCAATTAAAGGAATTGAAGCTAACACTTTGGAATTTATTTTATGTCAGAACTTGTTACCAAGTGTCGATTCACCTCATTTTTTACAATCTTCTTAGTGAGTGTCACACTAAAATAAACTTACTGCCACCGAGTCCTAAGAAACTCATCATGTCCCAATACAGAGTTTCGGAAGATGTGAATCTACTTAGGAGCTGCCAGGCTTATTCTGCCAAGAAGGAATGGCTGGTGGGTATAAACTACCGACCTATGGTTCAGTCCAACTCCTACCAGGCAGGGATTTCGTGATACAGAGCTCTGCTCCTTGCCGAAAAGGAAATGGAAACTTAACAGAGGTTAAGAAATTCACCCACGACTAAAGAGTTGGCAAAATTTAAACCCAGATAGAGCTAAAGTTGACATGATAGTACTTTTACAATATAAAATCATGATAATGACTTTCTTACTTCTGCGGCATAAGGAGTTAGGTGTTGGGCCGTTCACAGAAAGGTTGACACTCTGAATCCACAGAGAAAGAGGAGGAGCTCTAATTCCATAGAGATTTACTGCGTCAGACACGGCAGGTCCACTATGTCCTTTGGGTTGCTATGACTTGGAATCAACTTAATGACAGAGGGTTTGCTTTACTGTTTTTCAAGCAAACTTCACATTCCAATCCCTCACCCACGCATAAAATTAAGACTGATGCTCCTCATAAAAATTTGGAAAAATGTGAGTGGTACGTCATCTAAGGCACAACTACAGGTCTCTCCCCATTTGAAGCAAAGAAAATCAAAGACACTAGGAAACCATTAAACCAAAAGACAGGGGACCATTCAAATCCAATCTGTGACCAGAAGAACTAGATGCTATTTGGCTATCACTGCTGGCCTTTCTGAAAGGGATCACAAATTGGATGTTCTGGATAGAGTAAGAAAAAAGTGAGGGGAAAAACTCAAACTCCTCAAAAATCAAGATTACTGGTCTGATAGACTGAACTTCCTAGAAGTTAGGGATCCTTAAAGTCTGTAATTGAACTTACTACCGTAGCTCAACTTCTAGTCAAACAATATCAAAATTCACTGCCATTAAGTTGATTTTTACTCATGGGAACCTAAGAAATATAGCAGAACGTAGGGTTTCTGAGGCAGTAAATCCTTCAGAAGTATTTTTCTCCGACAGAGTGACTGTGAGGGTTAACTGCCGACCTTTCTTCTGCTGTCCAATACTTAGCTCATAGCATCACGCAAGGTCCTTTCAGCCAAACAATTCACCGGATTAAAGGCAAACAATGGAGGAATCCTGGTGGTGTAATGGTTGCATATTGGGCTGTGCTAATAAAGGTTAGTAGTTCAAACCACCCACCAGATGAGTCTTTCTACTTCTGTAAAAAGTTATAGTTTCAGAAACTCACGAGGGCAGTTCTATCCTGAACTAGTGTTGCTGAGTCAGTATTCACTTGGTGGCAGTGAAGAGTAGGTATTAAGTGAACAATAATACTCACTAAAACAATCAACCACTAGAATACTAAGTGACCAGAAATGAAGTTCAGAAGGCAGGGAGAGGTGAGGGATATATGGAAGTAAGAAACATAAGGAGGATATGGAAGGAGTGCCATGGATTGTTAGGATTATTAAGAGTGCAATGGGTCGTTAAGACTGTAGTCAATGTCACACACCAAAATATGTATGAAAAAACTTGTTAACTCTGTAAACTTTCACTCTCGTCACAATAAAAACAAAATAACTACTTGGAAAACAACCTCATGTACATTTTCATATGAAAGCTCAACTACTGTTAAAGTATCATTCTAATCTCATAAATTGTGAAAACTATGGGTTTGTTGTATAGACAGTCTGAATAACTTCTGATCCTGATAAGTGCTGTTAGGTTTGCACTCAACTAAGATGCCTACGTGACAACTAGGAATTATTTTCTCCTTGAGAGGCTATGTTACCTTAACCCTAAGGATTTAATGAAATTAGAATGCCATATGAGTTACTTAAAAAAAAAAAGTTTTCCTTTCACCTCATGACTAATGTCCCTGCTAACACTGTTGAAATACATCCTGTGGAAAAAATGCATCATAAGAGGCAGGCCATTCCCCATTCTATAAGGACTATACAACTAGAAATTTATATGGATAGTAAAATATCAGTTGTGTTGCTTTTAATACTAGGCTACTTTAAAAAAATACCTCAAAATTACAATGATCTGGCTATAAATAAGGTATTTTAAAAAATAGCCCTGACTTAACATCACAGCTCAGTGGATCCACTAAAGGTAGACAGCCACAAAAGGTTCTTTGGCAATTAAAAAATTTACAAAATAAAGTTCATATTCATAATAGCACGTTGTTGCTATTAGATGCTGCCCTTCCAACCAAAACTCAAGCACTCCCATGACTGGTTATGTCATCTATAGTGTTTTCAAAAGTAGACCAGCAGAGCTTTTCAGTACCATAGCAATAGGCAAGCCTTCAACGACAGATTAAGTGGTGGTTGTGAATAAATTAGGAACACAGAATGGGAATCGATCCTGGGTCTCATGCATGGAAAAGGAGGATTCTACCACTGAGCCACCATTGCCATTATGATATAGGAATAAGTTGCTGGCAAACAAACTCCAAACCACTAATGGTCTGAGGAGATTAGAGGACTCACAACAGATCCTTCATTTAATTTGGACCTTGAAGGATAGACAGGATTTTAACAAGTAGAGATGAAATTAAATGCGAAAGATTCAGAAAAACAACAGAATGAGATTGACTTAATTGACTAATTAAGAGGTGAGGTCAAAGAAGACTCTTAGATGACACCAAATTTTTAGGTTAAGATAACTAGGGGCAAGAGAATAGAAGAATGGCAGAAAAAAAGTGAAAACAATTTGAGCATGTACTTGAAAAACCTGCTAAGTATCAAGGAAGTTTGTTTTGGGAATGAATAATTATAACAAGCAATAAGACTGGAACTAAAGACAGTGATCTGGGAATCCAACTCACAAAAGTAATTAATGCTCTTTATTCAAATGCATATTATAGCCAATAAGGACAGTTCAGGGGAGATAAAAAAAAACAAACACTACTGACAGACTGAGAAAGAAACGACGATGAGTTAATTAAATAAGAAGGCAAAAAAAGGAAGAAAGAAATAGATTACATATAAAAAAATTTTGGGAGGGGCAAGTGTTAGGTTGGAAAAAGTGTGAACTAGTGGCATAGCACAGTGGTTAAAGTGCTCAGCTGCCAAAAACAAATCTCTGTTGGAGGAAGTTCAGCCATAAAGCTTCTTAGAAGCAGGGATGGCAAGACTATGTCTCATGTTATTTTGGATAGCTTGGTGAAGTGAAGAACACTCTTGATGAGATGCAATAGATACAGTGCCTATAGCAAGGAGGTCCAATATAACAATTGTCAAGGTTGATATTGGACCATGCAGTACTTCCTACTGCGACACATAGAGTCACGATGAGTCGGAGCTGATGTGATGGCCCCTAACAACAAACCAATGAAAAGGTCAGTGGTTAGAACCCACCAATCACACCCTATGAGAAAGATGTGGCAGGTCCACTCTCATTTAGATTTGCAGCTTGGAAACCCTGTGGGTTGCTTTTCTCTGTCCTTTAAGTTTGTTAAGAGTTGGAATCAACTCCACATAATGAAGCTTGTTTGGGGAGGGTAGAAAAGACTTAAATGATTAATATATTAATATATTCAAAAAAGATCATGGTTTTCCCAATAAAAATTTTCTGGACACATCCTAGAAAACTATATAGTTGACAGATTTAAAGAGAATAGAGATGAATGAATCCAAGAATAAAGACAAATTTAAATCTCATGATCTAGACCTGCTTCAAAATAGATTTCCTTGTTTTTTTCCATGACAAAGGAAAAATAATAAAGATGAGATTTTAAGTATATGATCAAAGACATTAAGAACTCTTACTCAACTGGAAACATGAAATAGTCAAAGGAATTTTAATGGCAATAGTACCTTTTGGAGTTCCATCACTTCCAGCAGGGGAGCACACTGGTTGTGGCGATCTCAAGGGAAACGATGTAGCGTTCCTCATTGTAGAAGAATCCCCATCCTAAGAATAGAGTGTAAAATTTACATGTTGAAAGATAGGAGCGGAGCTACAGAAATCTTAAAGAGAACCAATAAGAGACATAAATTACTGACAGGTAAAGTGTTGGTATTCAAACGCATAAATCTTCTGCACTTTCCTGTTTTCTTCTTGGTATACCTTAGCAGAATTGAAATTGTATGCAAAAGAATCAATAGCCTACGCATGGCAATGAATAAGAAAATTGGTGCTACTAAGATGCTCCATTGTGGTTTGCTATTTTCTAAAGGAGCTTGAACACCCTAGCAAGTTGCAAATGTTTTTTGAAGGCAGAGTTCGCTGATCCTAAAGGGTAAAATAATTCTTATTTCCTTTATACAGAGACACAGTTTAGGTGAAAATCTCACAAAATTAGTAAATACACAAATTTAGTGATTAGTACAGGGAATAGCATGAAACCAACATTTACACTCAGGAAAAAAAGTTTTCAGAAGTCTTAAAGAAAAATATACCCAAGTACTAATAAATAATGCTTACCATCTAAGAGGAAATATTGGTGTGAGAGGTAAATAATGTAAAACTGAAATTACATTTCATTAAGAAGCTAAACCTATGGACTTTTTTGGGGAAAAATTGTCAAACTTTTGTTGAAAATGAAAACGTTAAAAAAAGAAGAAAAAGTCAAAATTTTGCTTTTAGATTTTTATGAACTAAATATAGCCTCTGTTGTATCCTGTATTTGTTGCTATTCATTTTTTTCAAAAATAAAAAAGCCATGGGCCAGACTCCTGGCTACTTTTACTATCCTCTAGATAGTTTATCCTCGAGAGCAGTGGTTCTCAACCTTCATAATGTCGGTGACCCCCCAACCATAAAACAATTTTTGTTGCTACTTCCTAACTGTAATTTTGCTGTTTTAAATCGGGTCACCCCTGTGAAAGGGTCATTCGATCCCCAAAGGGCTCGCGACTCACAGGTTGAGAATTGCTCCTCTTCAGTGTTTCCCTAGTAGACACTGGAATGATCCAGGGAAGTTGCAAAATCAGATACCTATGTTTTATACTGTATTATGGGCTATAGTACAAAAGGCTTTAATTGCCAGTTGTGCACTGAGACATTAAAAAAAATTTTTTTTTTGAGAAGGCAAAGTAGGACAAGTAAGTTTGGGAACCAATGCTCAAGACTAAACTGTGTATCCAGGAATTGCTTTTCTCAAAGTTAGATTTATAACACTTTGAGTAATTCTTGGACTAGGGCACACATCCATTAAGCATTTATGGAACTGAAACACTAAGTTTGTCACAAACATTAGAACTATCTCTATTACCTTAATGACAACTAATAGATTACATACGTCACTACTTAGCCTGTGCACCATGTGAAGATAGTCGTCACTTGAACCATGTCTAGGATTATCAGCATGATGATTAGCTGAATTGCCAGACAACGGACCAGAAACTTTATCATGTATGTTTCTCAAACCACCGGCAACAATGGGACTTGAGACTGATGCTGAAATAAGAATTTTTTAGAATTTTACAAAAACTTAGAATCTGAGTAAATGAAAATAATGGTAAACACTTGAAATATTTAAAACATACATAAAGTACAATACAACCATCATGGACTGATTTAGGCTAGGGTTTATTTTACGTCATGTCTAACATTTTTACAAAAAGCATAAATTGTACTGTACCATATACATAATTTATTGACTCATTCTTCACCTGGATGGTTAAGATTGCCTCGAGTCTTTGTATGTCATAATCGATGCTTCTTATACATGACCCTCTATACAGATGCACATTCCTGTGGCGCGTTACAGTCTCGGAAATCCGAGTTCTGTCACACTTAGGATCACCATGAGTATGAGTCAGAACTGACTCAATTGAAATTAATTTTTTTTTTTAGGGTACAATAGTTAGGAGTGAAAAAAAATAGAGGAGTGAAACACTGGACATGGTTATAGTCCCAAACCCAAAGCCAAACTCATGGCCACTGAGTTGAAGCCAACTCAGCAAGTCACCAGTATAAGGCAGAACTGACCCTGTGGGGTTCTGAGGTGGTAACTTCCTTTGGGAGTAGGGACTCCTCTTTCTCCCATGAAGTCTCATTTTTCTCCCATGAAGCAGCTGGTTTTGAACTGCTAACCTTGCAGTTAAGAGCCCAACATGTAACCACCACACCACTAGGACTCCTATGGACACATTAAACCTTACTAAATAGGACCAAATAGCTTTTCCAACTACTTATGTGTCCACATATATTCTGTATACTGATTTCAGAGTTACTACTTCTCTATATCATTGCACTTCCCAAATTACTAATGACGGCAAGTATCTTTTCATGGGTATCCGCCATACACTGTCCTCTTGTCTGGACAATTTGTCTATATTCTTTGCATATTTTTTAACTGGCTTAAGTTTTTGTCTCAATAATTTGTATGAGTTCTTTGTGCATTCCTGAAAAGAATTCCTTGGTGGAAATAAAACAATTTTAACTATCTCGAAACTTTGAATTCTTCCCCTTCGGATTTTTGCTTTCTTCTTAAGAAATCCTCTCAAATGAAATTTCTCTTTAGATTTTGAAACCTTAGCTTATTTTTCAAAAAGCAGAAGTCTGTCCAAAAAATCGGACACAGTATGGAGAGTGAAAACTTAGGTAATTTCCTACATATTCTAATGTATATGTGGACATTTCCATAAGAAACCTGTCCTTCCCCCTACTCCACTCTCATTAAAACATTTAAAATGTTCTTCAACCTTTTATCTTTGTACACAAGTATTTTACAAATATTGAAAGTCTATTGGCTATAAGTACATTCACCATTCAAGCTAAATTTAGTAATTTGAAGGTGTATGTTTTAAATGTATGATTTGCCTCCAAGTATCTCTTATTAAGTTAGTATTAAAATGGTCTCAACCTAATATTTATTTCATGGGCTACCTTTGGGAAACCAGGAGTTGATAGTTTTAATGGATAACTGGATTAAATGTTTCTAAATAAATAAAATTATGCATGGCCCACTGGGATGGAGGTTCAATTCCAGGAGCGGCTCCACAGGAGCAAAGGCTGGGCATCCTACTCCCACCACCAGAGGACAGTGATGCCTCCAAAACAAAAAACAAACAACCCCCCCCCCAAAAAAAAATAAGACTGCACATAGAAATGCATAACTGACAGCATATGTACAAATGCTGCTGCTAATTATTGTGGGTAAAATACAAATGTTTTATTTTCTACGATATTTATTGAAAAATTACCAAAATAAAGGTACAATCTAATGCATACAAATAATGAATAAATTACTTAGTAGTCATGGAATATATCCTAAGGGACTATAACCTTTAAAAGGCATCCTGATAATTGTATACCAAACTGATTTTGAGAACTAACAATAAAAACTAAGAGATTTGTGTCTAGTTCTAGTATTATTAAAGTTCCTTTATTTGCAATGAATCACTTTTTTCCTTTTTTTTTTTAACAGGAGAGAGCGCAAACGCAGAATCACTTTTACAATTTCCCACTCTAAACACACTTTGTCAATAAAAACATTGAGCTTTTCTTTGATCTACAGATGTTGTGACAAAGTCCTACAGGAAAAAGGTTTTTCAGTTTTGTAACTAAATCTATTCAGTTATATAATAATCTACTCTAAGAATCATGATTTTTTGCCTCCTAAGTGATGTATGTATTTTAACGAGTTATGTATCTTTAAAATACGATTTAGTAAAAACTAACCACATAGTATAACAGTTTAATTTGCATTTCAAAAATAATTAAAAGAAAAGACAATATGGTTGGAACTAGACAGTTAGGCTCTACCCTCTTCCCAGTAAAACAACAAAGAAATGTCTTACCTTGCTGCATCTGTGGATGTGTTGTGTAACTTGAAGGATGGGAATATGGCATGTATCCTGCAGGGCTTTGTGGAGCATATGGACTAGGCACTGGGCTACCTTGTTGTGTCATAAACCTGTTCCCAGAGCTTGTCTGTGGTGGCACAAACCGGCTAGAACATAAAATTTAAAGATCATGAAATAAAATTAATGAGATCATCCATAAATTCCATAACATTCTCTAAACCTTAATTTATACATTAGAAATCCTTAAGTGCAGAGAAAAATTTTGTAAATTAGGTAACCACAGGAATCATTTACAATTCATAATTAATAGTTAAATTAAATTCATAGTTAATAAAGTAGTTCATAAAAATTGATGTCTTTCATTCCATTTCTTCTATATGTATCAATCTGTTTATGGTTTTTAAAGCCATATTCCCCAAAATAAGTTATACTTTACAAATTTTTTTTATCCCATAAACTACTTTAAATTTTATTTAACCCATAAACTTACCACATTCAAAATTACATTACTAAGATAATAGCAATGAAGTTTATTTTAAGATGAATATTCATGTAGATTATATAATGATCATTAAATTATTATTAAATCAATATATACTATCTCAAGGATTTAATTACATATAATGCATCATTATCTAAATGCACTCATTGACTACTCATTAGCATTTTCATTATGGAATACCCAATAAATGATAAAATGTTACCTGGAGGGGCTATGTGAGATAGTGGTTTGTTGGTAATTGGAAGATGCAGGACTACTGTGCATGGAATTCTGAGAAAGTTTATACTGAGACATCATCATTCCTATGCAACATAAAAAAGTTTGGCATGTTATAAATATATATATTCATCTACCTGTAAATCATCCTTTAAATAGTTTAAATCAGTCTTTCAGAAACCCCAAATCTGTTTTCTCTTTCTGATGGTTTTCATTATGAAGAGCAAAGTACAGAAGCTGTAACACTGTAACATTCAAGCAGCCATCCGTCATTTGGGAGCCTGGTAGCTTAGAGGCTATGCATTGGGCTGCGATCATAAGTGCCAGCTGCTTGGCTGTCTGCAAAGACGGGGCTGGCTCCTCCCCGCACACAGTGAACAAGCTCGGAAACTTGTTAGTCTACTCTATTCTCCAGGGTTGCTATCAGTCAGCATCAGCTCAATGACAGTGGGTTGTTTGCTTTCTTATCACCATTAATCCAGCACCAGGATAGAGAATTTTTAAAAGTTCTTTAAGATTTATTCATATATCTTAGATGATATTCTAGCTTATTTTGGAGACACTTGAATTTATTACAAGTGAAGGAAATTCTTGTATGAGATGCACTAGATATATACAGAATAATACAAAAATGTAGTATGACTATTCTTACCACTTTGTACGTATCTGTTCTGCATGCTTTTCTCCCTGAAAACATTTGGACTTCTTGCCAGGACAGCCTGCAGCAAAACTGGTACATCACCTTCTGGATCATCACTGCCAAGGTTATCTTTCAACTCTCTGGTATTAAAAAAAAAAAAGAAGATATATATATACACACACACACACACACACACACACACATATTACACAAAAATTTACTACAAACCCTGTCTCCCACAATATGTAGGTTGAAAATGAAAATAGAGAAAAAAAAAGTTGAGGCAAGAAATCAAGATTTATTGTATAGAAAGAAATCATACAGGCATATTCAATAGCACAGATATTTGAAGATGCTATTCCTGGGAGAAACTAAATGATCAAAAAAAATAAAAGATCAAGTCCTATAAAGATAAGCATTTCTTTCTTGTTATTTTAAACTGCACATAAGACACAGCAAGCAAGTATGCAAAGATGTTAATATCTGGGTTTGGAATGAATTTTTCCCTTTACATTTGAATATGAATGTCTATTTCTTGGGAAATTCAGGTGAATGAATCACTTTTACCAAATTGGTTAAGACAAGATTCAGGTTTTATTTGTCTCTCCTTAGGAAAAGTCACTGAGGAGAAAATAACCAATATAGAAAAAACTTGAAAGCATCACTGCACTCTGGGAGGAAGTCACTACTCACAGCCCACACTTAAGGAGTTGGCAGTTATGCATCATCTTTTAGGATGAAGGGTAATATAAATTGCTCAGAACTCTTCTGTGCTGGAGATCTATCTGTTTATTCCATTTTTGTGATTATTTGACTTATATTTGCATGGACTTTTGGTTATTGTACACTTTGGATTATGACCCAGTACTACTTGATCTCATTGCCTATACGTTTTTATTTTTTTTGGGGGGCGGTGGGAGTAGGAGGCCCAGCCCCACTGCTGGGATTGAACCTCCGTCCCAGTGGGCCGCAGTCCCACGCACAACCACTACGCCACCGGGGCTCAGCTCAATCTATATGGTTTTAACATTGGCAATAGAGAGCTTTTTCAGTTATCTCCAGAATCCCTTAGACCAATGGTTCTCAACCTTCCTAATGTCACAACCCTTTAAAGTTCCTCATGTTGTGGTGACCCCCCATGCATAAAATTAAGTCTCATTGCTACTTCCTAACTATAATTTTGCTACTGTTATGAATCTTAAGGTAAATATCTGATATGCAGGATGTATTTTTCATTGTTACAGATTGAACATTAATTAAAGCATAATGATTAATCACAAAACAAGATGTAATTATTGTGAAGTATTTATTTCTAATTACAAATAAATGAAATTTTGTCTTACAAAAGAGTAAACAAATTAAAAGAACTACAGACGTTAAATAGAAGTGTATTTTTAAATTTACACTATTCTACACGTATTGGTTGCACCCATTCAGTCTAACAAAGAAAGACCTATAAAGATGTGGTACCTACTTATAAAACTCAACAAATTACTGCAGGGAATCCTAAGAAGCTTCTCATCAAATAAACCAGAAATGTATACGTGCTACCTATTTCCCTTACTTTACAAAATGTTTGGAAATACCTTGACTGTATGTACTGGTAAGACACTGTAGAAATTTTGCTGCGAGAAATATTAGTCTTATTTTTTGTTTTTAATTCATCATTTCTCAGTTTTCCAACCAATTCAAAGAATTTCATCTAATTTAAAGGCAATAGCTTTTAAAATAACCCCAAACTAACCATATATGCTGCACCTAATGATACATGATTCCATTATAATATGCTTCATTCTTATTTCTCTAAGTATTGTATCTTGAAATTAAACAATAATGAATTTTAAAAAGAAAATAAACATGGCTGTTTAGTGTAGTGGATGGAAAGAAATAAAAGTCAGAACTTTCACTTACACATTTTGAGTTGTCAAAGATGTTCTATTTTTTGTAACAAATTTTTTTAATTTTAGGTGCAAAAAATCCAATAAATACATGACATAATTCATCAATACTGTTTTAGAAGTCTATGCATGAAATGACACGCACACATACGGAAGGCACAGTAAGATCTTAGAAAAAAATGAGCACAAATTTTGTAGCAGCCCTTTGTTAGAATTCTTGTCTTAGGCAGCTCCCAAATTATGAGCATAATCCATTCTTGATTCTGTCTTCCATATAAAATCTGCATGAAATTTGCAAGAATTTGGCACAGTTCAGTTTTTATAATGTCAGTCCACTAATTAAATACTGGGAGACACGTGAACACATCTTTTTGTTTTGTTTTGTTTTTTGTTTTTGGGCATCACTGCCCCTGCTGGTGGGAGTAGGAGGCCTGAACACATCTTTTACATTTCAGTAATGATAAGTGTTTTGGTATGTGCTGCTAGGTAGCACACACTGGCTATTGTTGTCAAATGAATATACTCCAAATATGTAATATTTTATAGGAGTGGGTTCATAACTATGGGTTACGTAAGTCTGATGATGCTCAAAAGGGGGGGTTCTACCTGTATATTGCCCACGAAGAATAGGAGAGTCTGTTATCACTTCAGTGAGAAATATAGTCCAAAAATTGTCCTTGATAATTCTAACCACTTTAGCACTTCCAGGAATTTAGACCTCATGAGCAATTTAAAATCTCTAAATGACTGATGGAGTCCAAGATCAATTCAACACAGCTGTAAAGAAATTTACAGAACTTCATGGGTCAGAAATGCTTCAAATCTAAATCTTGCTAGTACTTCATTATATTGTGCTTTTAAAAAATAAATTATGTCTAAAAAAATTATTAAATAAAAACATCAGGAAAATTCTCTTAAAACCCAAACTTTTGTGTTAGTGACTTTTAGATGTAAACTTGACTATACTTACATGTGATCTGTTGATACCTGGTTGAGGCTGTGGACAAGCTGTGAAACCAAAGTGTCATCCCTACAGGATAAAAGGCAGTTCACCTCTTCTGCTATTCGTGCATTAAAGAGAAGGCTCTTTGTAGTTGTAGCAGGTAAAGGAGATGGAAGAGGCAGCTGGTTCAGGACTATTTGAAAGAAAAAACAAAAATAAACAAAACCCAAATTATTAGAAATTGAGTGACCATAAGAAATTTCTTCAGACCTGGAACTATTTTTTTTCTTTCATTTCTATCTATACAAGATAGGCAGGATAAACAATTCCGAAAACGATGGGACTGATGGCTCCCAGGGGGTTGGGGAAAGGAGGAGGCTGGAGAAAAGGGGAGGGGGGAGGGGAGGCAACAAACTCGGGGACAAAAGAAAAACAAAGATCTAAAATCAATGGCAAGGAGGGCATTTAAGTACAGAGAGCTGAATGAAGGCTGAACATGATAGGGGGGCAAGATGAAAGCATAAGGAAATAAAGGAAAGAACTAGGAGGAAAAAGACATTTATCCAAGTATAATCACGGGAATGTACACGTGTAAATATATTAATATGTAACAATAGGGATATAGGTCTATATTTACATATATTTATAGGTTAAGTATTAAGGTAGAAATTGGGCCACAGAAATTGGGCCACTGCTCATGTCCTCCCTTAATACAAGAACACTTTGTTCTAATAACATGGGGCATTCTGTGATGCTCACCTTTCTGACATGACGAGTGAAAACAAAATGGATGCTTAAGCTAATGTGGTGAAGAAAGGTGATGGTGACGGTGCCGGCTGTTACACGATATTGTGTCTGGGGTCTTAAAGGCTTGAAGATAAACAAGTGGCTATCTATCAGGGAAGCAACAAAGCCCACATGGAAGAAGCACACCAATATGTGTGATCATGTAGTTTCAATGGGATCGGGCATCAGAAGACCGAAAACAACCAACCAATGGAGATCCAAAGTCCTTCTGTAGAAGATTGGGCACCCCTCACAGAAGGGTCACAAGGAAGGGATGAGCCAGCCAGGGTACAGTATAGCTCTGACGAAACACACAACATTTCTCTAGTTCTTTAGCGCTCGCCCCCCAGACCCCAATATCATGACTCAAGTTCTATCTTACAAATCAGGCAAGACCTGCACACTGGGACTCTCAACACACAGAATCCAGGACGGATAAACCCTTCAGGCTCAATAATGGCAGTAGTGATACCATGAAGATAAGGGGTAGGTGTGGGGGTGGGGTAGAGAAAGGGGGAATGCAATGACAGATCCATCCCACCAGGGCGACAAACAACAGAAACGTGGGTTAAGGGAGACGGCGGACAGTATAAAATATAAAAATAATTTATAAATTATCAAGAATTCAGTAGAGTGGGAGGGTGGTAGAGAGGAATAAAAAGAGGAACTGATTACCAAGGACTCAAGTAGGAAAAAAATGCTTTTGGAAATGTTGATGGCAACATATGTATAAATGTGCCTGATACAATTGATGTATGCATGGATTGTTATAAGAACTGTAACAGACCCCAATAAAATGATTTATTCAAATTAAAAAACAGGCTGAGCCCCAGTGGCATAGTGGTTGAGTGTGGGACTGCGGCCCAGCTGACTTGGTGGTTCAAATCCAGCAGCAGCTCTCCAGGAGCAAGGCTGGGCCTCCCATTCCCACCAGAGGGCAGTGATGCCCCCCCCAATTAAAACACAATTAAGTTTTTTAATTAAAAAAGGAAATATGGAAAGACCTAGAATTAGATAACCAAAAAGGAAGAACAGTTCAACACATTTTATTTTACTTTTTTCGATGTGCAATACCTTTATTGGGAGAAACACCTTTGAATAATAAAGGGAGAGAGAAACCACGGAGGCCCTCCAGAGAGTGATGTGGATCAACCACCTTGGAAGGAGATGAAAGCAGAAGATGGACTGAATTACAATGATCTCAGATTACTTGTCTGTTTTGTAGAGAATCAGTAGACACAAAGATTTTCCACTCCAGGAACAAGAAGTGACAGTCTTGATAATACAAACCATACATCTTTGTGTGTGAGTCGAGTTTTTTTCTCCACCCCTCCCAACCCAGAATTTTTATTGTTTTTTTTTTTTTTACAAAACAAGCTAATCATCTTTGAAGTACTCTCCAATACCCCTTAATACAGTGTCAAATCTGCGAGTTCATTTGTGGAAACATTAAAAAAATCATTTTATTGGGGTTCATACAACTCCCATCACGATCCATACATACATCAATTGTATGCAGACCATATTGCACATTTTTTGCCATCATCATTCTCGAACCATCCTCCTCCTACTTAGGCCCCCGGTATCAGCTCTTCATATTTCCTCTCTTGCCCCCCACCCCCTCCCCTATGAATCCTGAATACTTAACAAATTGTTATTATTTTGTCATATCGTACACTGTCCGATGTGTCCCTTCACCTGCTTTCCTGTTGTCCTACCCCAGGGAGGAGGTTATATATAAATCCCTGCAATTGGCTCCCCCTTTCTATTCCACCTTCCCTCCACTCTCCCATATCACCACACTCATCACTGGTCCTGAAGGGATCATATACCCCAAATTCCCCATGTTTCCGGCTCCTATCCATACTAGTGTACATCCCCTGGTTTAGCTGGATTTGTAAGGTAGAATCAGGATCATGATAGTGTTGGGGGAAGGAAGTATTTAAGAACTAGAGGAAAGTTGCATACTTCATTGCTGCTACACTATATCTTGACTGGCTCATCTCTTCCCTCTAACCCCTCTGTAAGGGTATGTCGCGTTACCTATTGCTGGGCTTTGGGTCTCCAATCTGTACTTCCCCTTGTTTAGAGAGATAAAATTTTTAGTTCTTTGATGCCTGATCTCTACAAGATCTCATCATCACACAGGCGGTTGTGCTTCTTGTAGACAGTTTATGCTTTCACTATAACAATATAGCAAAAAGTATATAAGGTGTTTTAAAGTTTTTTCTTATCAGAGTTATCCCAATCCTGTTACTTCCTTACTAATTTACACATCATAGATGGATACTAAACTTCAAGTTGCAGACTTTTCTACTTCACCCCACTAAACCCACCTGGAAATAAAAGAGAATGCACCAAAGAAATAAACAAGAAAAACATTATTTGGGGAATTCTAAATGTGGGTAAAATAGTTCAGAGTTCTTTCCTCAGAGTTACTGTATTAGAAAGTCCCAAATCTTAGATACACTATCAGCAAGTAGATTTCAAGCAGGTTAGTGCCTCACTTTACACCCTTCTCTGTTTTCTCTTTGTTTATTTGGATTGAATAATATAGGGATGAATGTTGTGGGTAACTCTTTTCCCCATGACCCAAGAACCAGCAATTACAAAAAGAATAAATTTCTTAAAAATTGTTCTATACTATGTGACCATGAGGTATCAAAGGGATAAGATATCAAAGAACTAAAAATTATATCTTTGTAAAAGCGGGGGAGTACAGATTGGGTACCCAAAGCCCATCTGGAGGTGAAGAGACATCCCCTTACAGAAGGGTAGCTGAGAGAAGAGTCAATCAGGGTACAGTGTAGCAATGATGAAATATGCAACTTTCCTCTAGTTCTTTTTTTTTTTTTTTGCCCTCAGGTGGTGGGAGTAGGAGGCCCAGCCTTTGCTCCGTGGAGCTGGAATCGAACCTCCATCCCTGTGGGCCGCAGTCCCATGCACAACCACTACGCCACCGGGGCTCAGCCTTTCCTCTAGTTCTTAAATGCTCCCTGCCCCCCCCACCACTATCATGATCCCAATTCTACTTTACAAAGATAGATAGACCAGAGGATGTACACTGGTACAGATAGGAGCTGGAAACATGGGGGATCAGGACAGATGATCCCTTTAGGACTAGTGGTGAGAGTGGGAGGGTGGAGGGAAGGTGGAGGAGAAAGGGGATCGATTACAAGATCTACATATGGCCTCCTCCCTGGGATACAGACAACAGGGAAGTGGGTAAAGGGAGACATCGGACAGTTTAGGATAAGACAAAATAATGACAATTTATAATAATAATTTACAAATTATCAATTTGTTGGGATGGGGGAACAGAGAGGGACGGGAAATATGAGCTGATACTAGGGCTTAAGTGGAAAGAAAATGTTTTGAGAATGATGATGGCAACAAGTGCACAAATGTGTTTTATATACAATGGATGGATGTATGGATCCTAATGGGAGTTGTATGGCCCCCAATAAAATGATTTTTAAAAATGTGCTATATTAAATAAATCTCAGATGGAAGGCTAACAATATTTTGATGAGTTCTTAAGTGCACATAGTAAAAGAGGATGCTGATATCTACAAAAGTTTACTGGATATGACATCCAAATTTATAGAATATATATGTGTGTGTGTATATATATATACATATATATAAGTTGGATTGCCAAATTTTCATATTTGAAGGCATTTTCAGTACTATTTCTTTTTTGTTGCTGCTTGTGGGCATCACTGCCCCCTGGTGGGAGTAGGAGGCCAGCCTTACTCCTGGAGAGCTGCTGCTGGATTTGAACTGCCAACCCCGTGGGCTGCAGTCCGGCACACAACCACTACGCCACTGGAGCTCAGTCCAGTACTATTCCTATATATAGTCTAAAAAGAAAAAGTCTAAAGTAGCTGTTCTGTGTAAACCTTATGCCTCTTTATATTATTATTTTTTTTATATATAGTCTTTGGTTCTCACTTCAAAAAAATTTTTTTCAACACACCAATAAGCCAATGGTACTCACAATGTTTTTTGCTTAAAAATCTCAAATCTTAATAATCTTTGTATTTTGACATATCCCATAATTTGTTATACATTTTCTCAAAATTATGTTAATAAATAACAGGGCTTTCATGAAAAAGATAAACCATACTTACGGTCTGTGAGACTAGCAATCCCCGCAAGAGTGGTGATGGGGACATGGGGCATATCCCCATTCATCCTGAAGTTCTGGAATGGTGATGCCTACAGAAGTACTTAGTTCAGGTGCCAGCTGTCATTACTTCCCATTTCCCAAACACTGTAACAAACACAAAAAAGTCAAATAGAATGATTAGTTTTGATATGCTATTAGAAAACTCTTTATTACTACTAAAAATATTGCTTTTGCTTCTTCTTATTCCAAGATGAAGATGAGACTTTCTACTTCTGTAAAGATTTACAGCCTCAGAAACTCACAGGGGGCAGGGTCCCTATGAGTCAAAATTGACTTAATGGCAGTTTGCTTTTTCCCTGTTCAACCTAAATAGCATGGCCCGGGGCTTTGTATACATTAACTCATTCAGTATGGCATGAGAGCCCTGGTGATGCACTGGTCAGAGGTTGCAATCCACCAGTCTCTCAATGTGACAAAGATGTAGCAGTCTGCTTCCTTAAAGATTTACTGTCTTGAAACCCTAGGGAGTCACAATTTGACTCAATGGCTTGTTTTTTTGGTGAGCACGATGTGGGGGGTACGATTATGTCTTGCAGCTTAAAACCAGAATGTATTTTATCTAAGAGACAGTTTGACCTGTTTTTAACACATGATAAGAAGATTAGAGCTCAAACAAGCAATCTGGCACCATAGTTTGGCTCTTAAGTAAGTACTGAATCTTGACAAGCACATAAACATATTGGAAAATCCAGTGTCACAATCTGGCTTTAAGTTGCACTTCTCATCATGTTTCTCATCACTCTCCTACATAAGCCATTTTCTCCAACCAATGGTCTAGTAAGATTGTCCTGAACCAATATTGTGCTTTCCCATCTTTAATATAAGACATTCTCCTACCTTCGTCCAAACCCCAGAATTTTTCAAACCAGAAGGCAGTCCCCAATATACTTCATAAAACTTAAGATTCAGTCCAAATCCAATTTTATCAATAAAATGTCAGGGTAGACAGTAGATGGGCATTGATCCTCCACTCAAGCACTTCCTCATTGTGAGAACATTTTGTTCTATTAAATTGGTATTCCATGATGCTCACATTTCTAATGTGTGTATAAGGAAAAGTGATGAAAGCTGATGGTGCCCGGCTATCAAAAGATAGAGCGTCTGGGGTCTTCAAGACTTGAAGTAAACAAGTGGCCATCTGGCTCAGAAGCAACAAAGCCCACATGGAAGAAGCACACCAGCCTGTATGACCATGAAGTGTTAAAGAGATTAAGTATCAGGCATCAAAGAATGAAAAATATCACTATAAATGAGGGGGAGTAAAGACTGGGTGCCCAAAGTCCATCTGTAGGTGAAGGAACATCCCCTTACAGAAGGGTCGCGGGGAGGAGATGAGCCAGTCAGGTTACAGTAATGATGAATTATGCAATTTTCCTCTAGTTCTTAAATGCTTCCTTTCCGCCCACTATCACGACCCCAATTCTACCTTACAAATCTGGCTAGACCAGGGGATGTATTCTGGTACAGATAGGAACCAGAAACACAGGGAATTCACAACGGATGACCCCTTTAGGACTAGTGGTGAGAGTGACAATTGCGGAGAGTGGAGGGAAGGTGGGGGAGGAGAAAGGGGGAACCTATGATAAGGATCTACATACAACCTCTTCCCTGGGGTACAGATAACGGGGAAGTGGGTGGTAAAGGGAGACATAAATTTATCATGGGTTCTCGGAGAGGGCGGGGGGAGTGGGAACGGAGGGGAAATGAGGAGCTAATACCAAGGACTTAAGTAGAAAGAAAATGTTTTGAGAACGATGGCAGCAAATGTATAGTAGATGTATGTATTGATTGAGATAAGAGTTGTACGAGCCCTGAATAAAACGATTTAAGACAAAAAAAACCCAGAAAAAATATTAAAGATGAATGTAAGAAGATTTTATTTTCTATATTGGTGTAATTTAATCTCTGAATATATAAATTTTATAAGCTGTTATTTTAAATAAATGTTATTTATTTTAAAAGAAATATCATGGTGTCTGACCTCTTCTACCTCCATGAAGGGGAGAGAAGCTCCTTCTACTACCATCAACATTAATCTAAGGCTGACTCCCATGAAGCAGAGGTCAGCCATACTTCGCCTCCAAAACTTTTACCAATTCTGGCACGTTATCTTTTGTGGCTCTATGTTTCTATTTGGCTTTAATAATTTGCTGCAATTGCCATACATCTCACAGAAAATACTGAGGATTATGGAGTTTATTAGAGGATACTTTAAAATTCAGGATCAGAAAGAACTTGGGATACAGTTCTTGCATCAAGCCAATCTCATTTTAGCCATCTAGTCCTTGGAATTCTTTGGTCTCTGTCTTGATTGTGTAAGTATATACGAAGCTCATCACTCTGTATTGCACGGTTGCACTCAGCTCTCCTGTTTGATGGGACTAGTAAGACCACCTTACTGTCTTCCAAATTATACCTGTCTCCTGGTTCAAAGTACAGCATCTTCAAGTCCAAAGTACACATTCTGTCCCTCTTTTTGGTGGTGGTTAGGTCCCCACTTTCTGACTTTGGGGTGGCACATTTTAAGACTAGTGACATGGTAAACTTGAAGAATCTACTTGACACGGTTCTATATACTTTAATTTCTATTATTAGAAGACTGTCCAATCCTCTTGGGCCACAAGCATCTTATTTTTAGTATCAGCCAATCATAATGTGGGTGGTGTTACAAGGCCATGGTTAGAAAGGTCACAGAAAAGAGATTCATCACACTACATTAGCTTAATCTATTATGAAGATATGACATTTATTGCCCAACATTCTTTTGGTAAAAACCACATTCCTTTCTGACATTTTAAAACAACCTTTCCTTGTGTCATTCTTGTATAATCACTTAATGTTCATGTATTTGTCTATCTTTCAACCATTCCTGCAGACTCCTTGAGATATAGGCAAATGATAGAAATAGCACTAAATGCCAAATTCTGTTCATATCATGTGATATGTTATGATGTTATGTCACATGAAACAAATACTCTTAATGTATCATTTTCATATTATAAATATGTAAGCAAAGGCAACTTGCCTATGAAGTGATAAAATTGACACTGAGGTCCAACTTGACTCCAGAAGTAAATAATACGCATCCTAGAAATAGTATCTAATAGTTTTTACATATTTCACAGTGCCTCACAAAGTGATTTTACAAATCTTTTTCAACATACCTGATGATAGACGTAAATAATTTAAAACAAAAAAAGACTCATGGCTCAAGAAACATCAGTTATAGTTCCTTCTTCTGAAATCTGACAGGAATTTAATCAATTAGAACCCAGGCAGACTTAACTGAAAGGATGATGGACGTGGCAACACACCTGACAACGGTTGGCAGACAGAAGTCAGTGATACGTCACTACCTGGTAACTGTCCACCTGGCTCGTTAAATTGGGAGAGAAGGAGTAGGGGTGGAGTCAAAAAACTAATCATTATCATATTATTGCATACTTTTCCCTTGGGCTACTTATGGAAGATAGTTGCTTCTGAATTTTGCCAATCCTTCCTGTATCAAAATTGCCTTTCCTTGTTGCTTTTTCTGTTGTGGGACTGACTATGAGGTGCCCAGAATGGGTCTAGTCCATAAGTGTGAATTCAAGGACATGGATGTTCCAACTTGGAACTGTGCTGATTAGGTTTAGGCCTTAGAGCAACTTTTCTTTCATCAACTTATGCGACGAGCACTACTGTCACCCTGGATTGGGCCCCTACAGTAGTTTAGAAAGAAAATATTACAATAGAGAAGACAGTGTAAGTTTAGTCACATAGCTTCAATAATTTACTAAAGAGATTTTAGAGTATTTATCAGCTCACAATATACTTATGGCTGCGAAATTTCCTAGAAGTATATAACAGAACAGGAATATAGTGTCTAACTGAATTATCTTGATTGAAATCCTACCATTATATAGTTAATTAGTGATATGACCTTGAGTATGTCACCCACCTTCTATGAGTGCCAATTCTCCCAGATGCAAAATACAATTATTAAATTTTACCACATGAATTATTCTAGTGACTAATATAGAATAGAATGTTGGCAAAAGGAAGTGTTTACATATAATCACTGAAAGGGTAAAAAAGAAAGCTTACTAGCTTGAATTACCTTTGAAAATAGCTTTAATCTCCCTTAGTGCACTGGCATCAATGTGAGATATGAAGAGTTTTGGTTGGGGGTTGTCTGAGATACTTTGGGAGGTGTGTTAGGGAGGGGTCCACAAGCCTATCTATTTTCAGAAGAAATTATTTGCCTTATTCATTGCCCTGAAATTTGCATCGGTGGTATGATAGTAGAGACACTTGTATCTTATCCCAAATTAAGGCAATAAACCAAATTGTACAACCATTTTCATTGCCATGTATTCTCAACTAAGCAAACACATTTTAAAATGCCAGTTTTTAACTTACAATGTACTTGACTAAAAAGTATAATCTGGGCTGAGACCTGGTGGCGTAGTGGTTGAGTGCGGGATTGTGGCTCACTGGCTTGGCGGTTCAAATGCAGCAATAGCTCTCCAGGAGCAAGGTTGGGCCTCCCACTCCCACCAGAGGGCAGTGATGCCCCCCCAAAAACAAACAAACAAACAAACAAACAAAAAAAGTATAATCTATTAATTTTATCAAACTTCAACTGTGTTCATGCACACACACTCACCATATATGTGATTCTTATATTTTCAATTCTCTGTGTAAAATGAAATTAGAAGGAATTAGCTGCGCCCTGGTGGCGCAGCAGTTGTGTGCAGGACTGTGGCCCACAGGGTTGATGGTTCAAATCCAGCAGCAGCTCTCCAGGAGCAAGGCTGTGCTTCCTATTCCCACCAGGGCAGTGATGTGAAGAAAAAAAGAAGAAAGAGAAAAAAAGAGAAAAGATGGGAAAAAAAAGAGAAGGAATTAAGGTACTTCTGCATCAAAGCAAAACACAATTGCTCACACTACAATGAGCCAGTTTATTCATGATGTATTATTTTGTCTTAAAAAAAATTACCAAAAGATCAAATCCTGGCTATTCAGGTTTGGGTATCCAGCACACTGGCTCAAAAATGAGTGAAGCAAGTCTGTCACTTTGAGGCAAGCAAGTGACAGCATTTGTTCCAGCTTTTAAGTGAAAATCAGAATCCTGAGAACCACCATGTACCTGCCCCTATTAGCTTGATAGCTTACAAGGCTTAAAATATTTTTTGATGGGGCTGGTGATGACTCTGTTAAGGTCAAATAACTCTACATGGAATGTGACATCATTTATCTAATTCTATAATTTAGCCAACAATTATGACCAATATGACCAACACATGCTGTTTCAGAAATGTGTGGGGGTAAAAAGACTCATGTTAATGTAAGTAGATGAAACAAACCATTGCTATTGCTTCAGATTCCAAGCTGCAACTAATCTTACAGATACGATTTGCTGAGTTTTAGTGTAGCATCACAAGAAAATATCCAAAATTATCTGAAAAGGCTATTAAACTAGTACGTATTACAACAAAACAACACATTTTAATAGACTGAATATGTACAGGCGAGTGTCAGAAACCCTGTCTTCTATTAGGCCAAACAACAAAGAGGTTTGCAGAAATGCAACACAATGTCACTGTTTCACTAGAATTGAGGAAAATCTAATTCTTTTTCATATAAGTACATTTATTTTGATATGTAGTGAATTTACATGGTTATTAAAATTGATAAATATTTTAAAACATCCTTAGTCTTAATACAGTAGTATTAATACAGACCATCTTTTAAGAGTGCTGATCAGCAAAAAGTTTGACAGTTTTAGAAATAACACTGTAAAGTTGCACATATGTATCATGAAACTTAAGCAAGCTCAAAAGCCAACCACACTGCTATCAAGTTGATGATGCTGTTTCACAGCAAACTTAGAGGACAGTGTAGAACTGCCCTGCAGGGTTTCTAAGGCTACAAATCCTTATGGACATAGATTGCCACCTCTTTCTTTCTTGTGGCCATGGAGAGGCTAAAACAGCTAGCTGGTTTTTCTTTTTATTATTATTTAAAAATTTTAGTAAACCATTTTATAGCTTTCATACATCCATTATATCAAGCACATTTGTACATGTTGCCATCATCCTTTTCAAAACATTTTCTTTCTACTTGAGCTCTTAGAATCAGCTAATTTCCCCCTCCCTCTTCCACTCTCATGAGCCCTTGAAGAATTATAAATTATTATCTTCCCATCTTACACTATTCGCTATCTCCCTTCTCCCATTTTTCTGTGGTTTGTCCCCCCACCCACTGTGAGGGGATGGGGGTTGGTACATTGATCACTACGATCAGTTTCGCCCCTTCTCCCTCAACCCTCATGGCATACTATTCCCATTATTGTTCCTGAAGGGTTTATCTGTCCTGCATTCAGTATGTTCAAGAGCTATTATCTGTAGCTGTGTACATGCTCTGGGCTAGCCAGAATTTTAAGATAAAACTGAGGTCATGAAAGTGGGGTGGGGTGGGGGAGCAAGGAAGCATTAAAGAACCTGAGTAATGTGTGTTTTGTCAGTGCTATACTGCACCCTGGCTTGTCCCTTCCTGGTGACCCTTTTATGAGGGGGATGTCCAATTGTCTACAGGTGGGTTTTGGGTCTCCACTCCCTACTCCCCCTCATTCACAATGATATGATTGTTCTGACCTGATGCCTGACACCTGATCCTGTTGACACCTGTGATCACACAGGCTGGTGTGCTTCTTCCATGTGGACTTTGTGGCTTCCCAGCTAAATGGCTGCTCGTTTATCTTCAAGCCTTTAAGACCTCAGATGGTGTATTTTTTAATAGCCAGGAACCAGGAACCATCCACTTTCTTCACCCACTTTGCCTTCAGCAATTGTGTAGAGAAGGTGAGCACCACAGAATGTCAGGTTACTAGAACAAAGTGTTCTTGCGTTGAGGGAGGACCTGAGTAGAGAGGCCCAGAGCCCGTCTGTTACTTTAATAATTAGTAAATATAATTGCATATATCCATGTCCCTATCATTATAAACATGCATAAGTGTCTGTATTTATACCTCTATAAATGTCCTTACATTCCTAGTTCTCTCCTCTATTTCCTTTTGCTTTCCTCCTGTCCCACTATCATGCTTGACCTTCATTCAGCTCTCAGCAATTCCTCTCAGCTACATTGCACTTGATCAAACCCCACCCAGCTAGCTGCTTTTTCCACTAGCAGCCAAGTGCTTAACCACTGTGCTACCAAGGATCTTTAAGCTTAAGAATTACACAGCTAAACTGGACATATTATAGGGAGGCATCTAATATTTACGATTAAAGGGGTCTTCGTTGTGACTTTTGAGAAATAGAAGGCAGGCCTTTCTACTGAGGTGCCTGCTTTTGGGTAGGTTTAAGGCACCAAGTTCCCAGTTAATATCCAAGCAGTTGGCTATATATGCCACCCAGGGACTGTCAATGTCTTCATATAAATGACTTAAATATTCAGCTTCTGTCATGATGCCTTGGTAGTACAAATTGGGGAGAAAATTAATAGTTTTATTGAGCTAAAATTAACACACCAGTAACACAATTATTAAAGCACCTGGTTGCCAAAAAATGGAGTTTTTATAAAGCTTACAGTAGGAGAAATCAAATGGGACAGTTTTAGTCTGTCCCACATAGTCACTCTGAGTCTAATATCAACTCACTGGCACAAAACATCGTGGTAGTATTTAATAGGTATATAAACATTTTGCAAAACTGTTGAACGCTTTATTCTTTTGCTCAATATGGCCCTGATTTTCTAATTTTAGTTTTAACATGTAATTTTAGATCATTTCTTTCTTGTAAAGTGTAGTCCTTCTGAAAATAGATAACATAAACATAACATTTTAATAATGCATACATTAAAGATATGTTTCTATTAAACAAAAACTAGCTATCATTGCTTCTCAGCCTTTTGGCAAAGATCAGGTATAAAAACTAGCCACCATACTGAGCCCTGGTGGCACAGTGGTTGTGTGCGGGACTGCGGCCCACAGGGTTGACAGTTCAAATCCAGCAGCAGCTCTCTGGGGTTCCTACTCCCACCAGGGCAGTGATGCCACAAAAAACAAACAAACAACAACAACAACAAAAACCACAAAAACTAGCCACCAAACAGAAATCTACTCCATATGAACTACCTAAGACATAATACTAGCTTGTAGGTTTTAAAGAAAAATTATGTTTCTCTCCTTTTTTAATTGCACAAGGGAGGTTCAAAATAGTATGAAAAGTGTAAAAACAATGGAATTTTCAATATCCTATATATACTCGTGTATAAGCCAACTGTTCCAGCACATTTTTAATGCAGTTTTTGTGGTAAAACTAGGTGCCTGGGCTGATATTCGGGTCGGCTTGTACTTTTCGAAGCCCTTTATATTTGCTCATCAGTCTGTTAACAGAATTCATATTTTTGAATTTCAAAAGACTTAAATAGTTTAACACTAATTTTTCCTTACTCGTGTATCTTAATGTGATCTTGTAAATAATCCAAAACAAAAACGGAAGCATATATAACACAAGGGGGTTCCCAAAAGAACTTGGAATCCCCGCCCCAAAGCTATGTGTTTAAATTTTTACAAAACAGCCCTTATCACCTTTAAAGCACTTTCTAGAACACTTAAGACGTTTGTCAAATCTGCGGTTCCATTCTTAGATTTTTCATAGTCATCCCTTTAGATGCCTGAGAGCATTGCACCTCCCATGTTTTTTTTTTCTTCACCTCTTCTATGTCATCAAATTGCTGTCCTTTCTCACCCTCTTCATTCAAGGAAATAACACAGACTGAGGTGAGGTGATTCAGGTGCACAGGACAAGAGAGGCATGCTATTTTTTTTTGGTCCCAAACTGGCACACTGAGATGACTGCATGAACAGGTGCACTGTTGTGGTGGCAAAACCAGTCCCCCCATTTGCCACAAATCAGACCTTTAAAAATTTTTGTCTCATACTGTTACGCAATCTTTTTAGAACCTCTAAATAGAAAACCTGATTAATAGTCTGGTCTAATGGAATAAACTCCAGTATCCCTCTCACATTAAAAAAAAAAAATCCAAAGAGATCTTTATCTCTTGATTTCAATTGACCAGCTTTTATTGGGGGAGGGGGGGAAGACAACAGGGTGATGATGGCATCTTCTAGTGGCTTGATTGATGTTTGCTTTTGTGGTCCTAAGAAGAGGACTACATCTTGTCACCAGTTAAGACCTTGGGGGAAAAAAGTCTGGGTAGCTTCACAGTGTTCTTTTAAAGCAGGACATGTTTCCACCTGACCCTCTTGTTCCTGGTCAGTCCAAACCTGAGGCACAAATTTCAGTGATTTTTCTCATTACCAAATCTTTTGTTAAAATTCACTGAATCGAGCTCCAAGATAGTCCAGATAACTTCCACATCCCTTCAATGGTCCGACATTGGTTGTCAAGCACAAGTACAAGAATTTTGTTGACATTTTCATACATATGGGATATTGAGAGATGTCCAGAACAAAGTTTGTCATCAACCGACATTTCCCATTTTTTGAAATGAGAAAACCACACTGACACTTGGGTTTTTTCCCTTTGTAAGCTGTGTTCAAACATCATAGCAGTTTCTGCGGCATTTCTGCGCACACTATTAAATTGGCCTTCACAAAAAACATGGTCTCAGAGAAACAGCTTTTACAAAAAAATTCACGGTGACCAGAGAGAACCGTCCCAGGTGATGGGTACAAGGAAAGCTCCGCCAATTGACCTTTTTCCTGTGTTGCTGTTGTTTTTGAGAGGACCAGGAAGTGTACTCCCTCATGTTTAATTACAATCACGAATTTTCGCCCCACTCAATTTGTGTGTGTGTGTGTGTGTGTGTGTGTGTGGCATCATTGCTCTTGTGGGAGTAGGAAGCCCAGCCTTGCTCCAGGATAGCTGCTGCTGGATTTGAACCGTCAGTCCTGTGGGCTATAGTGCTGCACACAACCACAGGCCACCAGAGCTAAGCCCCCACTCAATATTTTTATTATATATATTGGGAGAGGTACATAAAACATATATGTATATGCACATATGCATAATTTAACAGTTTAATATGTATATGCATAATTTAACAGTTTAAGAAGTACATTGGGTTTAGTTATCTATTGCTGTCATAACAGAAATACCACAGGTGGATGATTTTAACTAACTCAAAACCAAATTCACTGCCATCCATTTGATTCTGACTTATAGGGGACCTTAGAGAACTGGTCCCTTTGGTTTGTTTTATTTTTTTTTTTGGGGGGGGGGTCACTGCCCTCTTGTGGTCGTGGGAGCTACCCAGCCTTGCTCCCGGAGAGCTGCTGCTGGATTTGAACCACCAAGCCAATGGGCTGCAGTCCTGAACTCAACCACTACCTCACCGGGGCTCGGCCCCCACCCCCCCCACCCCCCGGTTTTTTGAGGCTATAAATTGTCAAAAATGTACACAGCCTCTTCTTTCCACTACAGAGTGGCAGGTGGGTTTGAATAGCTGACCTTTTGGTTAGCACCCAATGCATAATTTACTACATCACCAGTGCTTTAAGAATTTTATTATTGAGAATTAATACATATATCATTATCATTTCATAGCTCAATCATGTCAAGCAGAATTGCACAATTGCTACCACAGTCAGTTTCCAAACATTCTTTTTCTTCTTGAACCCCTAGGCATCATCTCCCTTTTACCTCCCCTGCCCTCACACAAAATCCTTATTCTACTTACTGTCCCTATGGGTTCATCATCCAGGGTTTCATATAATGGAACCCAGAAAAACATATAACATAACTTCAAGATCATAATCTCCAATGACTTAACACATCTGAGATATACCCTAACATGAATAAAAAATATATAGGAAATGTTGAAAACCCAATCAGGTCCAGCATGCATCAGAGAGGGGATTAAGTGATAAAGCTTTAACTGTTTAAGTCAGATTTATGCCTTTGATTTTCTATACTTCTAATGCCCTCTATTTAGTAACACCTTTCCTCCCATCCTTCAAAAGTGGACACAGGGAGTTCACTGGAGGCGTATTTTCTATGTAATTCTCACAGACAAGTCTTAGGTTCCCTCTGTCATCCAAAGCCTTCTGCGAGCCAGATTCTCATGCTGTTACTAATTCCTCCTTGAAATTCAAATTATGATTTTTTTTTCATATTATATGCTTTATAATCCTCCAGCGACTGTAGCTGGTGTGCTTCTTTCATATGGACTTAGTTGACATCTCCCTTAGAAGGCTGTTTGTTTGTAGACAAGCCTTTAAGACCCCAGATCCTATTTTATCTGAGAGTGCTACAGTTTTAACGACACCATTTTATTCTTTTACAGCTTTGTGGGCTAGACGTCTACACTCCGAGTGCTAGCTAGCCTTAGGGGGAGGCTTTCTATCTGGCAAGTCTTGAAGAAGGTCCTTTTCTACTTTTGTCCTACGTCAATCTTCCTTCCCCTGGGGTTAGGAAGTTCCCAAATGGGGACACAATGGATGTGTGCTGCTTCCAAGCTCTTCTTTCTTGGTACAGTTGGGACCTATCTGTGAATCACTTGTCTAATCTCTTTCTTACAACAAAAAAGATTAACTTAAGATACAGCCTAATCTTGTAGATTTTATCCGCCTCAACTAACATAACTATCTCATTGACATCAAAGAAGTTAGAATGTACACCTGACAATGATACTAGATAGCAAAACAGAAGTTAATAGCAAGACTGAGAATCCTGACCTGGTCAAACTGACATACAATTGGAAGAGGGAAGGGAGACATAATTCAATCCCTATCGGCATCCATACAATCACCACCCAGAACACGAGCACTACCGTCTCTACTAGGCAACCACTATGCTAGCTTTATTTATAAGTATTTCCTTTTTTAATTTTATAATTTACTGACTTGTGTATGCCTACATAAGGAGCCCTAATGTCTATTAGTGATACATTGGGCTGCTAACTGCGAGGCCACCAGTTCGAAACTAGCAGTTTCTCTAAGGGAGAAAGACCAAGTTTTCTACTTCTATAAAGAATTACAGCTTTGGGAACTCCCAGGGGACAGATCCCCCTGTCCATTAGGGTCACTATGAGTCAACATGGACTCGATGTCAATGAGTTTGGGTTTGGGAGTATATGGGTTTACAATTCTTTTCTAACAAGGCAAAGAAAAAATATATTACTTCCTTACACCAAATGAGTGATATAAAATTAACTAGTAAAAGTCCATGAAAAGGAAGTAATGGAGAATAGTATATGAAAAATATACCTATTAGCTGTCAAATATTTATCCTTTCTTAGCAAAATAATGAATATAACTGTGAAACTTTCAATCTGATTATTTAACGGTCACTAAAGAAATTGAAGGCAACAATGCAGAAATCAAATTCTAAGGAAAAAAAAATAAGCTTCCTGTCAAGAGGTTACCGAAGCACAAGGAATTGTTTCTAAGTTCATGTAATAAAAAATTTTCAATTTATGATTAGATTATTGATGGAAAAGTTGAACACAATTCATTTAGACTATTAGTCTACTGTTGTGCATGCAAATTGCAACCCCAAGTAGATTAAATAGTAACAAATGATCATGTTTAATTATTTAATTCAAAGAAACCATAAAGAATAACATGCTACAGGGTCTCTCTCTCTCCTGGCCCACTATATTCTGTTTCGAAATCATAGATGACTAACATATAAAGCAGACTCAACTCTGAGCTGAAGGTTTTTGTCTAGCACGATTTATGTAATTAGTATCACATAAAGAACAATAAACCTAATCATGATGATGGTATTTCTTAGCAATCTAACAAGATATCTGAATATACTGATGTCAAATAAAAAGTGTGAGTAAGGAGATAGAGGGAGAAGAGCAAAGAGGCTTGCTTAGTTTAAGTGATCAAACCATGGGCAGATGTTAGGTAACTAGAGACAAATATCTACTCGGGTTAAACTCTCATTTCCCTAAGACCCAAGATTTTGAAAATCAGTAAAGGAATTTGGTAAAATAGATTTGGAAGAAACTTACACATTTTGGAAAAATCTGAGTAATTTGTGGAAATAAGGTGTTTATGGGAAAGTGACCCAGGTCTACTAAGAAACAATTACAGAAATAAATATGTATGCTTCGATAATGTCACAATAAGTTGAACGAATGGACTCGATGGCAATGAGTTTGGTTGGGAGTTTGGGAGTAACTAATGATATAATGGCATTTCTAGTTCAGGATTTGGTTGTTGGATAATTCTGGCTTCATAAAAACATGCCATCCTTCATGAAACTTCTGGAAAGTACTTAATTTGTAAAACATCATTTCTGAGGAACAATGTAAATGAAATGAATAATACACCAAGTGCTTAAGAAAATTCTTGAGTACCATATACACGCGAGTATAAACCGTATCAGTCAAGGCACCTAATTTTACCCATAAAACTGTGTTAAAAACGTACTGAAAAACTCGAGCTTATACACAGTACATACGGTATTTAAAATTCTTTACTAAAAGGCAGTGCTTTTTAATCTATGATCACAGTGACCTAATGACTTAAAACATACATTTAGAAAGTTGAAAGAAACACTGAGATGGATGAGAAAAGGGTATTATTTATATTGTACACTATTTTTAATCAAGGTAAAATATCTTTCCAATACGGGTCACAACAAAACTGTTCAAACTACTGACTTGAACAAATAGGAAAGTGAGCAAAGTAGCTCACCTCGTAATTTGAAGTGGAAGTAAAATTAAATTATGCAAGGAAAATAATCTGATGTACATACACATATTTAGTTAAAGATCACTTTATTTGGGCTTACAACTCTAGTTACATTCTATACATCAATTGTATCTGACATATTTGTACATATATCGCCGTTGTTCTTTTCTGGACATTTACTTTCTATTGAGTCCTTGGGATCAGCTCCTTCCCCACCTCCTTCCTTCCCCCTACCCCTGGGGCTCCTTGAGAGATTATAGGTTGTTATTATTTTCCTATCTCACACTGACAATTGTCTCTCTGTCCCTCTGGTTTCTGTTGTTCTTCCCCCTGGAGGGGTGTGTGTGGTTATGTGCCATGCACTAGGATTGGTACACCTTTCCTCCCCTCCCTTCCACTCGCTTTCTTCCCCCTACCTTTTTGATATCACTATGCCCAACTCTATTCCTGAGTGCGGTGTGTCACGAGTTTTATCTCTTGCCTATACCTATGTACATGTTTTGGTTCAGTCCAGAATGGGAAGCAGTACTGGATCATGATAGTGGGGGTGGGGGGGAGGAGAAGTCTTAAGGAACCAGAAGTGATAAATCGGTGCTCTACTGCACCCTGAATGACTCATCCCTTCCCTGCAAGCCCTCAGTGGGAGGGAGGTTCCATTGTCTACAGATCGACTTTGGGGCTCGGATCCAACCCCTCTCATTCTCACCGACACATTTTTGTTTGCTAGTTTGTTACGAATCTTCTGATACCTGTTACCTCGTCTGGATGACAACTCATGATTGCACCAGCTGGTATGTTTCTTCCATGTGGGCTTGTTGCTTTACTGTTGGGTAGCTGCAGTTTAACTTCAAACCTTTAAGATCCAGATGCGGGTACCATCTGCTGTCCTCACCACATTTGCTTATGCACCCACTTTTGATCATATTGGGGGGTGAGGGGTAGTGAGCATCATGAAATGCCATTTTGTTAGAACAAAGTGTTCTTATATTGAGGGAGGGGGTTTGAGCTGAGGCCCAAAGTCCGTCTGCAACCTCAGTGTATTAGCTTATAAATATATGTATATAGGCCAAATACCTCTCTTTTTATGGATCAATGTATTTACGTAAGTACATACCACTGTTAATAACTCTATCTATTGCTTTGCTTTCTAAAGTGTTCCTGTTTCCTTTTGCCTCCTCCTGCCCCACCATCACTTTTCCCTTTCTTCCACCTTTTAGTACTTCCTCTCAACTAGATGGATGTTGCTCTAATACCCACAGGCCACAACCACCTAGACATTGGTCTTAATTCTCTGGTTGTTCCCTGTTCTATGGTGTCTAGCACCACACTCATCACACTCTTCCTCCCACCACCTTCTCTGCCCCCTCACCAAAGGCCTTCCAGGGCTGGTAACCCTGTTGCTTTCTCCCCAAGCTTGCCTTGTCCCATGTTTGTCTTATATGAGTATGCAAACCAGCAATTCCTGACATACTTCTTAGCAGATGGTAAGTAACCGAGAAGAGTTCATTAAGAGAGGTCAGAGAAACTGAGTTGAAAACACAGATTTGGGGCAACAGAGAAAGTAAGTAAGTGAATTAAGGAAAAAGAGATCTTGTCTTTTCGGTATAAGCAATCACCACATTTGAAAGATCTATTACAAATAATCAATTGAAATTCTGGAACGTGTGCCTATATAGTCTTTCAAACTTTTAGTTCTACGTTTGCCCATCTACAATTACTTAAATCACGAGGAAGCTGAAATTGGCAATAAAATGTGGAAGCAAGTCAAATCGTTCAATATTCAGAATGAAATCACATGCACACACAGAAATTAAGAAATCATTTATAAACCAATTTTAAGAATAGCTTGAAATGTAATTAAACATCTTTAATTAAGGAAAGATGTTATAGCAAATTCTGTATTTAGCTCATTATAATGAGTCTGAGGGGAAGTTTTAAGAACTTTCCAAGATTTTTGGAAGACCTGTTTGTTTATGTTCATTTCCAAGTTAATAACATGTAAATCAAACAAATGTAAATACAACATTATTGGTAGACATCCTAGTTAGTATTCAAATTGGGAGACATTTAGGACATTAATGGACAGTCTCATAATTAGATATATATTTTTCCAGAGGGCTATTTTGTATTCCTATATCCCAAAGAAGAAAAATATGTATAATCTTGTCCAAACTTTAGAATGACATGCTAAAGAAATTAAACATATGCTCAAAACTGGATGTTATTATAACACGTTATTTCAATATATGAAAGATCAGTAGAAATAAAAATGCTGATAGTATTTATTGAGCACTTAAAAACTTGTGGCTTTGGTAAAAGCACACCAGCTTGTCTGATCATGAGGTGTCGATGGGATCAGGTATCAAAGAACAAAAAATCCTATCACTGTGAAGGAGGGGACGAGCCAGTCGGTGCAGTGTGCAGTGTAGCCATGATGAAACATACAGCTTTCCTCTAATTGTTAAATGCTTCTTACCCGCCACTATCATGATCCCAATTCTACCTTACAAATCTGGCTAAACCAGAGCATGTACACTGGTACTGATAGGAAATGGAAACACAGAGAGTCCAGGACAGTGAGGACCAGTGATGAGTGGTGATACCAGGTGGGTGGAGGGAAGGTGGGGTAGAAAGGGGGAAACAATGACAAGGATCTACATATAACCTCCTCCCTGGAAAACGTAGGACAGTGTAGGACATGACAAAACAGTAATTTAGAATTAGCAAGGGCTCATGAGGGAGGGGAAAAGAGCTGATACCAAGGGATCAAGCAGAGAGAACGTTTCTGAGGATGATGGTGGCAATAAGTGCACAAAAATGTGCTCGACACAATGGATTTATGCTAAGAGTTGTAGGAGCCTGCAATAAAATGATTTAAAAAATAAAAACAAAACCCGTGGCTTTCCAGTAAATTCTGACTCAGTGGTGACTACTGGTGTTACAGCACAAAACTGCCCAATAGGGTTTTCTTGTGGATCCACAGGACAAAGACCTGGTGATCTACTTTTATAAAAATGACAACCAAGAAAACTTTATGAGGCCATTCTACTCTGTCACATAAGGTCACTAAGTTGGCAACAAACAACAATCTTTACAGAAACAGATTATTACAGTAGGGCTGTTTTTCACAGCATGCAATGTATGTTCAAACCCCTATTTTCTCTACCCTTATTGAGTGCTCTATCGCATAGAGCACTTCCTTAGTAATAAAAATAATGGCAAACATTCTACATGCACTCGTATTTATTCCTCATTCAATGCTCTGACGTTCTCTCATTACAGTCTCATGGATGACCAAAGGCGCCCTGCAGGCTAGTGGTTAACCTAAAGTGTAACAGCTCAAATCCACCCAGTGAGTTTGGGAGGGAATGACTGGGTAGGCTATCTCCATAAAGATTACAGCTTAAAAAAAACCCAACCCTGTGGGAAAAGAACAAATAATTTTGAAGAGAATATTTACAGGATGTACAAAAATGTAACCAATGTTACTGAACAATCTATATAATATTGAAAAATGGGAACCCAATTTTTGTGTACAGAAGCTCTCACCAAACAAAACAAATAACAAATGCAAAACCGAAGTACTTCAATATCACTTAATAAAAAAACAAAACAGAAGGGGCAGCTCTACTCTGGTCATACAGGGTCACTATATGTCCAAACTGACTCAGTGGTACCCAACAACCGAGCTGTACAGTATGAGTACAACTCGATGAGCAACTTGTTTAAGATTACACAACAGGGGTCAAACCCAAGTTGATATGCAGGTGCAAGATGAAGAGAACTAAAATATATAACAATACTTTAATTTTTCTGTGTGTGGCATCACTGCCCTGGTGGGAGTAGGAAGCCCAGCCTTGCTCCTGGAGAGTTGCTGCTGGATTTGAAACCGCCAACCCTGTGGGCCGCATTCCCACACTCAATCACTACGCCACCAGGGCTCAGCAACTACTTTAATTTTAGTTATTAGTATAATAGATAAGTCACATTCATGAAAATTTATGATGCATCAATTGGAAACCAATGGGAAGCCAATACTGACACGAGAAAAGAAGAGCCACAATACATAGTCACAATCTATCACTAAGAGAACACAATTGCTGCTCTGAAAGCAAATTCCTCACTCCTCTACCTACCAGGTCTGTGACTTGAATACATTACTTAAACCCATTGGACCTCACTTTCTTCTTTTTCCTGTCATTTGGGGTCAACTATGAGTGGAAACAGATTCAGCGAGGAAGGAAAATTTTTTTAAGAGTAAGAAAAGAATTAATACATATATTTATAACTGTGAGGCATGTACTTTAATTTTTTTAAAGAGTACTATTTATTATACACTTTGAATCTTGCTTTTTTCTTATTTTCTATCTCAGAAAACACTTGCAACCAGCAAACCAAAAACAAGACCCAATGTCACTGAGTTGGTTCCAAATCAGAGCGATCCTGTAGGACCTGACAGAATCGCTCTGTATGGGGTCCTTTAATGTTAAGTCTCTGAGAGCAGACAGCCTGATCTTTCAGAGTGGTTGGGAAAATTTAAACAGATAGTCTCTAGTTTAGCATCCTAATGCTTAACCTGCTGCACCACAAGGCTCTCTTTTGTACGCATGGCTATCCCTTATTACTTTTATAATCATTGGTTTACAGGTTTGTTGGAGCATCTGATTAAAATTAATAAGCAATAAATTATGCAACGTGATTATCAAGTAAGGTGGTGGGTGTCTTGGACCCAGATAACATTGCAACAAGTTTTTTCTTTGTGTTTTGGTTGGTAGGCCAGTTACTGGGCTTATTTTGAGCGCTGATTCAGAAAATTCCATTTTTCCCCTAAAACCATTTTATTGGGAGCTAATACAGGTATATCATGCACACTTTATTTTCAGCTTTAAGCTTTACTAATTTATAATTTATCACCCTGGTTTTAAATATGAGAAGAATTTAGACCCACAAATTATAGGATAAGACAAGAAAGGTAAGAATTATTTGAAAAACAATTAAGTATCAAAGGACTTCCAAGATAAACTTTTTATGGACTGATGGTGGCTGGTGGGGTAGTCAATTAAGCTTCCAATCTTAAGTTGAGTGGCTTGAACTCACCACTCACACCGCACCTTTTAAAAGATTAAAAATTTTGCAAAGTCAAAGGACCAGTTCTTTGCCTATCAGGTTAGGAGTTAAGTGGTGGTGGGCTTTTTTCATTTTTATATGGGAGGCTGTGCAATATATACAGACTACAAGTTGGATACTGAAAAGCCAGAACATAGCTTGAGAAGACTGGACGATAAAAAGAAAATTAGAAAGGTGTGTGGCAATTTAGAGTGTTGGAAATATAAGGCTTCCCTCTTATGTATTGTTCTTTAAAAAAAAAGACAGAAAAGGCGAGGCTTCACAGCAATTTTCAAAAAAATCTTGAAGATCTAAAATTTTATTCTTCAAATTAAGTAGCAAACTTTCAGAACACATTTTAAATAGAGACATCAATGGATAATCCATGCTAAATGTTCCAAGATGGAGTTGACTATAAACTTCTTTATTAAGACATTTCAAACTTTTCTTCTAAGAGTTTCAGTGCATAGGTGGAGGGGTTATGCCATCTTATAACAAGACTAGACATTTTATTTTTAATAAAGGAGTTTGAATTCTGGCAGATCCATTTTGGGTTTCAGACATTTGAATCTGTTTCTTGTCGCAAACTCACTCCCCTCTGTGAATTAGGGTTCAAAGTAGTCCTGCTGGACAGAGTGGACACCTCTAGTGGGTTTCTGCGGATGTAAATCTCCATGGGAGTAGAAATACATAACCCACTATGCCATCAGGGTTCCTTAATAATTGTACAATAACTCTTACTTCTGGTTCCTTTCTAAGATAACAAATTGGAACTGCCTGCTATTCAGTTCCTAATAAAAATGAAGTGGGGCTGAGCCCCGATGGCGTAGTGCTTGTGCGCGGGACTATGGCCCACTGGGACGGAGGTTCAATTCCAGCAGTGGGGCTGGGCCTCCTACTCCCACCACCGGAGAGCAGTGATGCCCAAAAAACAAAAAAACAAAAATGAAGTGATACTTTGGAGGAAAATCCCAAGTTCATGTAATTTTCAATTCAAATATATTTTGGGATCAAAGGACACTATGTGAAATATAACGACTTAAATACTTAGTACAACACAAATTACGGAAAAGTCAGAGTGCATCTCCTCTATCTCAGACCAGTTAATACTATATTAAAATATCCTGATTTTTTTATGGGCGAGCAAAGTAAAAATTGGTATGTAACATATGCTCCGATTTCAAAATCTACAGCTGATAGGGGGAAAATGGGTCATTTTAAGAACCAGCAGTCAAATATAGCCAGAATGAAGTAAGTCCAACCTTTGAGGAATCAAAATGTGTGCTGGCCAGTCATCAAAATACACTTTGAGGAAAACCAGTAAGAGAAAAAAATTACAACAAATAATATAACAAGTATAAAATTTTACTTAAGTTCAAAATTTCGCTCCAAAACTGGCATATTTAACAAATAATCTTACCAAACATCATGATAGTATATCAATTTGGTAATGTTCCCATAGCAACCATTTAGTCTGCTTTAGTAATAAATCCTTTTAAATTCTACTTCATGCTGTTCTTCTGAATAATGCTTCACACCTTTTCTTTGATAAAATGAAATCATTTTTCTTTTAGTTATGAAGATATTTACTAAATAAAATATTTTCAAGTATCATATAATAAATAGTTCATTCTAACTTACTAAATTTAATATGTACTCCTGTATGTGTATACAGAATTATATACATACAAAAAAACAAAACTTACTGCCACCGAGTCAATGTCTACTCATGTCTACTCATGGTCACCATATAGGACAGGGTATGACTGCTCTTCTGAGTTCCCATGACTATAACAGTTAATGGGAAGAGAAAGCCCCACCGGTTCTCCCTTGGAGATGTAAAAGAAGTGTACCTTCCAGGGGAAGAAAAGGACTCATCAAGTTAAAACCTAACACAGTTTTATTGTCTTCTCCATGTTTAATTCTATCACAAACCTGCATCATTAAAATAAAAAGCTCTTACTTAACATGTCACCCAGGACACACCTGAGTGAAATCCAAGATAGGTAAATCTATAGAGATTGGATGTATGGCAGGGAAGGCTGGGGGAAATGGAGAGCTAAAGACAATGAGTACAGAACAAAGAAAATATTCTAAAACTGTGATGATGACTGTACAACTCTTCTTGATGTGGTTGAACTGCTGAATTGTATGACATGAATTATATGTTAATAAAACTTTAAAAAAACACATGGGAAGAAATCTAAGATAAACTGTTAAGTGAAAATATTTTCAATATGCATAGTACAAGCCCATTTTTGTCTAAATGATACCAATATACAGATAAAGTAAAACCTACAAATGTCAGAACCTGTTTAAGGCACAAACCTGTGAGAGAACGACTTCAATATTATCCACAAATATAACAGCAAAGTGGGCAAACTACCCTCTCGGAGATGGAAAATTTGTGAGAGCTGAAAAATCACAACAGTCCCATTGAGTTCTGGCTCTCACAGAGATTCATTGTACTCATTTGTGCATGAAAAAAACTTTATGAATATGTTATTAAGTCACTAACAATAGTCAGGGTGGGTTATATTTAAGAATCAGGGGGAATTCAATTTTTTGTATTTCTACATATGTATGGCTTGAACTTTGTAATGAATCAGAAAAAGGTAGTAAAATGCATAGAAAAAGATGAAATGAATCTTCTTGTTCCTCTATATACATAGATTTTGCTGGGATGTTTAAGTATTTATCCACAAAACCTGTGTTAAGCATCTATTACGTAAAAGCAGAGTGCAAGGTGCAAAAAACTGTAGTATACTCAGGACTTATTCACAAGAAGTTTGGCCAAAACATAGAGACATTAAAGTGAACTGAAATCCATAAAAAAGTTTACTATGTAATGTTAACTTTTCCCCCTCATATTCTTGATGATAACACATTTAAGCTTTCAGTAAGCCTAACCTAACTGTGACTTAAAAAGGATGGGGCAATAACATAAATGGAGAAATTAAGTCCTGTCAGAATAGTGCATTACTGAAATGTAACGATGGTTCAATTGTGGACTTGTTAAGATGGATAAAACAGCAATGTAACATCTTGTTAGAGATGTCTAAAGTAGGAAGTTGGATATTCAGGAAGGAACAAAAGTGATCAAGACTACAACTGATGGTGGAGTGACAACAGTTAATTTTTTTTTTTTTTAGGCATCGCTGCCCTCTGGTGGTGGGAGTAGGAGGCCCAGCCTTTGCCCCTGTGGAGCTGGACTTGAACCTCCATCCCAGTGGGCTGCAGTCCCACGCACAACCACTACGCCACCGGGGCTCAGCCCACAACAGTTAAATTTTAACAACAAATAAAACCTCCATGAGATGTAATATTGTAGGAATTTTTTATTTTTTTAGTGCCTCTTTCCTCAATCGTGTTGAATGTCTGGCCTTATAAAGTATAAAACCACATCTTTCCTTCATCTTAGGCACCCTGGTGGCACTGTAGGACTGCTAATCATAAAGTCCAAGATTCTGAGGAACACATCCCAGCAACCTGTTCGAGGGAAAAAGATGAGGCTGTCCACTGTAAAGATTTAGTATTCTTTGAAAGATCCCTATGAATTGGAATACACTCAATGGCAGTGAGTTATTTTGGGTGGTGTTTTGTTTTTTTTTTTTTGCCTTTATCATACCAAAATCAGAAGATTGTGAATATTACCTCCATGCCACAAATGCAAAAAACTTACTAGGCTATGGCTACATATCCAACACATAACAGAGCTGAGATGTGAACTCAAGTGTTTCTAACCAAATATTGTAATTTTAGGCATTTCTGAAGGACACAGCTTGGATATATCCATGCTACTATAATGATAATGTAAATTAATAAAAATTATATAGGAAACAGTAAAAGTTCTTCCAAGATGATATATGTTGGTTCAAGGTCTCAGAGCTAGTAATTAATCTAGCTAAGACAAATGCTTACCTTTTAAATTCAGTATTCCCTATACAATACTGCTGCCTCGAGTTGACAATAATATTTTGAAATAACAAAAATCATATATATGGGAGAGTTAGCAGATTAGCACACACCTACACCAAGCATGGCACTTTTGGGTGGGTAGAGGTCTAAAACTAGCATATTTAAAATTTTTAAAAAATAAATCATTTTATTGGCAGTTCTTATAACTCTTGTAACAATCCATACATCAACTTTATTAAGCATATTTGTACATTTGTGTCATTATATTCAAAACATCTACTTTCTGCTTGAGCCCTTTGGGCTCCTCGTTCTTTCCTCCTCCCCTTTGTCCCCTCCCACCTTCATGAGCACTTGATAAGTTATTATTTTCATATCTTAAAACATCTGCTGCCCCCCTTCACCCACTTTTCTGTTGTTTATCCCCTTGAGGGGGGGTGGGTTATACATCGATCACTGCTATTAATTTTCCCTTTCTCCTCCAATCTTCCCTCTACTCTAAAACCATTGCTACTCCCATTATTGTCCCTATGGGCTTTATCTCTCCTGGACTGCATGTGTCCAGAGCTCCTAACTGTACCAGTGTACATGCTCCAGTCAAGCGGAGTTTGGGATCATGATAGTGGGGTCATGATAGAGAACTGTTGTGTGCTTCATGGATGCTATCCAGCACCCTGTCTGGTTTGGCTCTTCCTTGTGTTCCTTCTGTGAGGGGGGTTGCCCAATTGTCTGCAGATGGGCTGTGGGTCTCCACTCTGACCCCCCTCATTTGCACTGGTATAATTCTTTGTTTGGAACTTTCTGATACCTGATCCAATCAACACCTCAGGATCACACAGGTTGGTGTGCTTCTTATATGTTGGTTTTGTTGCTTCCAGCTACATGTCCACTGTTAAAACTTCAAGCTTTTAAGACCCCAGATGAAAATTAGCATATTTTTATTGTTCTAGTTTGTATACACTTAATAATGTAAGTTCTTAACAAATAGGTAAGATTGAAATACTAACTAGTTAGATTGGCCAATAGATAAATAAACTTATATTGTCTGAAGCAAATTTTAATGGATGAGTTTATGATAATACCACGAATAGTCAGAAAAATGAAAAAATTCATCTTAGAGGAAGAACAGCCACAATGTTCCTTAGAAGCAAGAAGAGTTGAGCTTTGCCTTGCCTAATTTAGATATACCAGGAAAGACCAATCACTAGATATTTAGTACAGCGTAGAGTTAAAGAAAATGAGTCACCCGAGGGAGGCAAAAATGGCCTTAAACATGGGAAAGATTATGAGGATGATGAGGACCAGGCCACATTTTATTCTATGAGACAGAGCTGACAGGATGGCTGCCCCACTAACCATTTTAAAGAGCTAGCAGTGACCCACTAGAAAGTGACACCTCTCCAGCAGAATCTCTTTACTTCAAACTACCTGCAGATTCTCTTTCCCTGCAGACTATTAAGGATATACCCTAATAGAAATGGTTTTAAAGATCTACTTTAAAAATAAGTGGCTCCCAATCAGCTCCATCATTCACAAAAAATACATCCACTGCCTTTGAAACATTTTGTTGTGTTGCTTTTCGGTTGTTCCACATTAATTGCATTAAAATAAGGGGGGTGGGGATGGTAAATAAAACAAAGCTCTAAAACTCTTGTAGATTCTACTTTTGGAGCCCTGGGCTACCACATAAACCCTGTGTTGCTCCAGCCACACAATGATTTGTGCCTGTTGTGCGTGTGAATAGTGTAGCTATGTTTCATGGGCTTTAAAAAGTTTGTGTGAACATTCCATTATCTTAATTCCATGTCCCACAAACTTTCTGAAGTCCATTGGTAGTAATACACACAATGGGCAATAGAAAAATAGTTATGTCACAACTAGTATGCATAGAAATATACCAGTAAGTCCAACTGAGATTTCAAAGGACTGCTAACAAGTTTATAGAATGTGTCAATGTACAATAAAAGGTAAGATAGTCACAAAGTTTTACTAATGTATTTTAAAATTCATTTTCATCCTTGTTCTTGTCAACTAATTTCACACATATTTTATATGAACTAATATTAAAGTTCCTATTATTTGAAAAGGTGCCAGCAAATTTTAACAGTTATTAACACATGCCTGCAGAGAAGGTGCAAAATCTAACAGAAAAACACGAAATAGGCAAAAATCACCCTTGAGTTTTGCACCATAGCTGTATTTGTGTGTTGAGCTAACCACAAGGTAGAATTTCAAATACACCAGTCTGTGTGGGGAAGATGAGGCCCAGGCTGCCTGTTCCCTTAAGATTTAATGACTCGGAAACCCACAGAGGCAGTCTTATTCTGTCCACCAAACCATCTTATTAAGATTTAATCCTGATATATCATTCTATAGTTGAATCATATCAAGGGGAATTATACACCTGCTACCAAAATTAGCTTCAAAACATTTTCTTCCTTTGTGAACTCCTTGATAACAGCTACTCTCTACACACCCCCTTGGCCTCACCCCTTGGACCCTCATTATAGTTGTTGTCTCCATAAATTCACTTATCCTGGGATTCACTTGTGGTGTTCCCCCATCCTAAAAAACAAACAAACAAACAAAGAAAAAACTGGAATTTTTTTCAAAGCTAAGTATTTAAATTAAAAAAAAAACAACAACAATCTTATCACCTTCAGAGTACTCTCTCTCCATTATACTGAATACATTTGTCAAATCTGTGATTCCATTCTTGAAAGTTTTCACACTCCTCTGTTTGGATGGCTGACAGCACACCCTCTCGTTTTTTTCACCTCTTCTATGTTGTCAAATCACTGTCCTTTCATGTTCCTTTTCATTCATAGAAACGAAAAGAACTAGCATAAAGTGAGGTCAGGTGCGTCAGGTGTGGGGGTCAAAAAAGAGGCATATTGTTTTTATTGCCCAAAGTGTCACACTGAGATGGCTGAGTTAGCAGGTGCATTGTCACGATGGCAAAGCCAGTCCCTCTTTCTGCCACTTGTCACACACTGTTAATGTTTTCAGAGCCTCTAAATCAGTGGTTCTCAACCTTCCTAATACAGTTCATCATGTTGTGGTGACTCCCCAATCATAAAATTATTTTTGTTATTGTTATTTTGTTATTGTTATGAAGTGGGCAACCCCTGTGAAAGGGTTGTTCGACTCCCAAAGGGGTCACACGACCCACTGGTTGAGAATTGAGGCTCTAAATTGAAAACTTGATAGTCTGACCTGGAATGAACTCCAAATGCACTATGCACCTCACACCAAAGGCAAAAAAAACAAAACAAAACAAAACAAAAAAAAGAGCATGGAGGGGTTTTTTGGGTATCTCTTCATATACTGATAACCATAGGGGAAAAATGTAATGAAGGGTCAAGAAGGCTACCAACAATGACAAAATACAACAAAGATAAAACCCAATATAAAACCCAGAAAATATTAAAAACCAGAACACTTAGGAGTGTAGAACCCAAATAAAGCAATAAAAGTTTAAGTATTCATTCAAGTCAGATTTATCATTGTAATCTACTATAGTCATCTCTCTAATACTCTTTGTATAAATAACCAAGTTATTAACATCTCTCAATTATGATTAGAGGAAAATCACCAGCGGCTTATTCCTTGTGTAAATCCTGCAAATGTATTTGGGGTTTCTACTGTCGTCCACAGTCTTCTGCAAACCAGAATCTCACAATGCAAGTTCTGATATTATTATTTCTTTGGATTTGGGTGAGAAAATTTACAATCCTTGAATTATGGATATTGGTGTGCTTCTTCCATGTCAGCTTCGTTGACATGCACTTAGATGGCTGCTTATTTAGAAACAAGCCTTTAAAATTGCAGACACTATTCTACCTGATAGCTGGGCACCATCTAACTTCTTCACCACTTTACCCATATCTTGTATTTCCTTCATGAGTGCAAGGCTTGACCCAAAGGGGCAATTCTCCTCTGGCCTATGGAGTCACTATGATTTGGAATCTACTGGATAGCAGTCAGTTTTGTTTTTGTTCCCCTCCCC
>PVJH01005958.1:0-26115 GCA_004026705.1 Nesogale talazaci | reverse complement strand
AAAACAAAATTAAAAGGGAATGGACTCTTTTAAAACTTAATTGTGAAATGTCTTTTATCTCAGACTAACCAAGTACCAAGAAATCTATTTCAACTTTCAACTGCTGGTGACACTGTAGGGCAGACTAGAACTGCTCCTTTGGGTTTTTAAGTCTCTAGATTTTTACAGGAACAGAAAGCTTTCCTCGTTTCTCCTGTGAAGTGACTGGTGGGTATAAAATGCCAGCCTTGTAGTTAGTTACAAGTCCAATGCTGAACCTATGGTAACAGCAGGGATCCCTTTTTCCTGTTTTATAAAGTTAAAAATCAAATAATGACTTTCTTTGTTTCTAAACGAGGTTTAACTTTCAAAGAATGATAACATCATTATCTAGGTGGATAACACCTTTGATAAATATACAATGTAATCTAATGCAAATAGGGAAAAAAAACCTTTTACCTGAAATTTCGTGAGAAGTCCACAAGAGGGCACACTTTAAACTTCAAACAGGTTTCAAAAATTCATGGAAATATATAGTAAAAAGCTACTGAAATTTTTCCATGAATTTTTGAAGCCTTCTTATATGGGTGGGGGAATTTTTAAATCACATTTTCACACTGGTCCTTCTAAAGTTTAGTCAGATTACTCGGAATTGATTACTCGTTACTATTAAAAACCCAATAGGTCCTGAGTTTTATAAGATTTGGGTGTAACACTGGAGAAATTTTTAGATGCATATAAAAGGTATATTGAACTTAGGTAAATCAAGATTTCTATATTAATATAAAAGTATATAATTGTATTAACAGCCACCTTGAGTCTATAACTATTTGGCACTTGCCGTTAGAATCTTTCAAACAAGCTGTCTCTCTTTGCCCTTTTTAGATTTCTTTAATCCTCAAGCATAAATATCGTGTTTGGGGAATAGTTAATCTATTTAAGTATAAACAGAATAAACTTCAAATGTTTAAAAAACTTTCCATTTCAACAGATTAAGATTATTTAAAACCCCTTAAAGAGCCATTAAGAAAAGGTTCACATAGTGCAAAAAAACATGGATCATTAGCTGAATACCAATTTCTTGCTGCTTTATTCCAATACCGATCTGCTTAAAAAATCATGGATCACTTTTACCAGCATATTGATTCCTATCTGCTTATTGACTAGTAGCTCCACCAACCCCTAGTACAAGACCAACCTAGAATCCTTTGTCTTCTAGATTACACACCACCTACCCTGAAATTGCCTGTGGCATGCATAGTGGATACAAGTTGCCTAATACCAAAGGCATCAATTTGAAACCACTAGGTGCTCCTGTGGGAGAAAGACAGGACTTTTTACTCCTGGAAGGAGTTACAGTCTCCGAAACCCACATTTGGAAACCCTGTGCTGTCAGGTGACACGATGAGTCAGTATCAACTCATGGCAGTGAGGGTTTTTTTGTTTGTCTCCCCAGCAAAAAAAATAGTCAAAGAACTGTCTCAAAGTTAATCTTTAATTCCTCTCCCACTTTCTTTTGAATTCACACCATGTATGTTTTTATTCACATCATTAAATTTCATGAAATGCCATGTCAAAGGTTAGGAATTTAAATCTTTAATATAATAGGCACAAGGTCATTCTGATTTGTTATTTCATTTTGTGTTGGTAAATTTACTTCTTGGTCAAAGAATTAGTTCCATCTAAGCGTTTAAGTTTGTTAGCGTAAATTGCTCACTTTCATTACTACTGTGGTGATATGTTCCTCCCATTTTGACATTGGTAACTTCTATCTCTTTTTGTTTTGGATTACTCTTATCAATGCCATTAAACTTTTATAAGAACCAAATCTTCATGCTAATTTTCACTACTGTATGTTCATTTTCTATTTCACTGATGACTATTACAGACATGCATAATGAAAGAAGTCAAATACCAAAAAATACATATTGCAGACGGGCGCTTCAAAAAGTTTGTGGAACTAGTCCCATATCCTTTAATTCCACTTTTCAATAAACTTTTTGAAGTCTCCTTATATGATTCCATTTAGAGTATGTTCTGGAAGATACAAAACTAATTTGGAGGTGGGGGTGGATTATAACAGCAGTAGATAGGGGAAAGGGTAGAGATCTGGGAGCCAAATGAAAATGTGAACCCATCTGTCAAAATTGTAAAACTAATACCAATCTGTTTCAATGAATGCAAATTTTATCAAAGAGATGCAAAAGCAATATTGAAAATATACCTGAGCAATGGTTGGAGAATGATTGGTGGCCTATAGGAAACTAAATTTACTAAAATGCAACATGTTGCTAATTGTGTCACACTTAAGTGAAAGGTATTATCATTTAAAAAAGTGCTTTCATTTAAAAAATTTAAACAAAGGTGGTTTTTGTTGTTATTGGATGCAAAATACCCTAATTTCACAGTGAGGCCTGCATTAATGTCCTTATGTCTTTTTCAGATCAACTATTGCTAAACTTCATCCCCCTGGGATGGTATTTCTTTTTTGTTGTTGTTGTTTTGTTTTTTGGGCATCACTGCTCTCTGGTGGTGGGAGGATTAGGCCCAGCCCCACTGCTGAAATTGAACCGCCGTCCCAGTGGGTCGCAGTCCCACGCACAACCACTACGCCACCGGGGCTCAGCCCTGGGATGGTATTTCTGCAGCTGATTGTTAAAAACCGATTTAAAAAATTCAAGAGAATCAAATCTAACCCTTAAATAATATCACTAATAAAACTGAAGAAAGATTCTGGGATAGGTTTTCAGAAAAAATAAAGTTTTAAGGTACTAAAACACTAAAGAGTTAAATTTGAAAATTATTTTAATTAGTTTGCACAGACAGGAAAACATAAATAAGGAAAAATGACTTTTGATTCACAATTATAGTAATCTCTCTACGATTCTCATTGGAATATACTCCTATGCCATTTTACAGGCTATAAATGAAGGATATATATCTATATCTATATATTTTAAAACTCACTTTACTCCTGCTAACTGTTGTGGTTAGCTGTCATTTAATTGGTTCCAAACACATGATGAGCCTCACTGAATGCATGCTTATTTTCATTGGCTGATTTGGGGAGTACACAGGTAGGCCTTTCTACTAGGAGCTCTGCTGAAAACTGTTGAGCAGCACAGCAAGAAGAAAATGTTCTCTGACAGAGAGAGAGAGAGTGGCTACACATGACGTGCATTGGCCAGTAATTGGACTTGGGGTTTCTAACACGACAGCTTAAAAGTCTCGATGGAAAGCCAAAAGGGCAGAGTTCTACTCTGTTCTATAGCAGTGGTTCTCAACCCTCCTAATGCCAAGACCCTTTAATACAGTTTCTCATGTTGTGGTGTTCCCCCCTCCCTCAACCATAAAATTATTTTCATTGCTACTTCATCATTATAATTTTGCGACTGTAATGAACTGAGCAACCCCTGTGAAAAGGGTCACTTGATCCCCAAAGGGGTTGAGACCACAGGTTGAGAACCACTGTTCTACAGGAACACTAGAGGATGAATTTAGTCAAGTAGGAGGTATTTAAGTGCATTTTATTTTTAGACAACCTACACATCTTTTTGTCATTAAAAAAATGGCTCTGTTCTAAATAAATTAGGGTCAAAAGTAAATAAAGAGCTCAAGATGACATCAGTTCTGTTTAAGTCCTGGTGTTGTGTGGATTGATTGATTGTGAGTTGCCCACTGTGTTAACAATGCTCCATTTTGATCCATGTTTTCACCAATAAAGAACTGCTAGTTTTTGAAATTTGTTTAAGGATGTAATTTGTCCTTTGGTCCCTGTCATGGTAAGTTTTAGTCTTTCTGGTTTCTGTTCTTCATGTTTACCTTTTATTGATTTCATGTAGCCTCTGATGTACTTTTTACAGGCTTCTTTTGTGGTTTGTTTTCTGCAAGCGATGGTTCATACCTATATCAACACCGGTGATCACTGGGCTTTCTGTTTTCTATTGCCATAAGGGTCTTCAGCTGAGGCACTGCAACCAATGAGCGAGTCACTGATGTTACCTTCTGTCTTACTGCACATCTATCTTCTCCGCCTCCACTTCAAGGCACAGCCCATCAGCGATCTCCCAGATCTTGAAGATGTTGGAGAACATCTCATCATGGTTGAGATTCCGGTAGATGATCATGACTGAGGCTGGAAGGAGACAGAAGCAGCACTAGCTTAGCAGGAGCCCAGAGCTAGCACGATGCAGCCAGCCAGAGAAGCACTGAGGGGAGTGGGCAGAAAGGGCTCTTCTTCCAGTCTTGATGTTGTTCTTATATGAGGAGTCCAGCTTCTAAGATTAACTCAGCATATAGATTAAGGATGGTGCAAGGGTACAACCCAGACATACACCTTTCCTGATTTTATAGCCGTATTTATAGGTAGAGTGTTCTTGAAAGCCCATTCTTCACAAAGTTCTCCACAATTTGCTATAATCCCCCAGTTGACAGTCTTTTCATAGTCAATAAAACACAGGTAAACGCTTTCTGGTATTCTCTGTTCCCAGTCAAAATCCATTTGTTATCAACAAAAACATCCATTGTTCCCTGAACTCAATAAGGTTCGAATGTCCAGCAGTTCTGGTGATGTACTACTGCTGGAACCGCTTTTGATGATCTACAAAAGTTTTTTCCTTGCATGTGATACTAATGATCATATTTGACAATGTCTGTATTCTGTTAATTACCTTTTACCCCCTTGGTATAGGCATGAATATGGGTGTCTTACAATTGGTTGGCCAGAAATTTATCTTCCAAATATCTTGGCAAAGAAGAATGAATATTTCCAGCTGTGCACTCAATTGTCGAAATACCTAATTGGCATTCCATCAATTCTTGGAGGATTATTTTTTGCCAATGTCTTCAGTGCAGCTGGGATGTCTCCCTTCAGGACGACGGTAAGCTCTTGATCATATGCTCCCATTTCAGTCAGAAAAGGGCTAAGGGCTCAACACTGGCTAGATCACTATCCATATGCAAATTCGAATACCAACAGGATCATCCATGGGAACTGGTTTCAGCAGACTTTTTAAACGAGGAACAGAGTAGGAAGAAGCCAATCCTTCCTGAGGAACTACAGTAGATCTTAGGAATGAACAGTAGCAGAATATTGGGAGATAATCAAAACAAGATTGGGCAGAACTGCCTCTTCTCAGTAGTCAATCTTAATGATATAGATGGAGCGAAGCTTTCAGGCCCTTCATCTGTTTATGGGGCAAGCTCCAAAATGAGAGGAACTGCTGCAAACACTCAGACCATTGCATGTTATTGACACTGACGCTGCTTTCTTCAGTGGCCTGTTTGATACTTTGTCAGGTCTTGCTTTTTAAGTTTTTTTTGCCTTTCTCTTGTACATTTTCTTGAGAACTCAATGCCTTTTCAAGGTTTCTAACAGACAGCACTAGGCTCCACAGTATGCAACTTTATATAAGGCTATTGGTACTAAAACCTTGTAAAGTGCCAATGTGTCAATAAGTCTTTCAACAACACTTTTCCTCAGTGTTGTCAGGTCAAATAATTTTCAAAACCCAAATCACTTTCTATAACATCCCTAACCCTAACCTAAATTCTCAAGAAATAAGCTATTTAATAAGTGATTAGTCACATGTTTCTTTGTCCTAGTTTTCTTCTAGTCATTATTTAGGTGAAAAATAAAGTAAAATCTTACTGGGCACCTTTATTAATCCAATTATGAATTAACTAGTTTTTAAAAATTTCAATTATTCTCCACTTCCACATGTTCTTTATAAATCTACTCAACTATTCCACAATAGTGGTTTAATTATTTATATCCATAGTAATTATTATTATCTACATGATAAATAACAAAGCCATGCCTCCTCCATACTTACCAGACCAGTTTCCTTACTGTTCCCAAAACGAGCTACCACAATTCTCTTCCACTATTTCTTTACTCACCACTAAAAGCACCTCTTCCTTGAAATTGTCTCTACTGTTTAACTTCACAATCTTTTTCATTAATGAATTCCTGTACTATACAAAAGGTCAGGATCTGGCTATACGCAGCTCGATACTCTCTAATATTTAAAAAGAATAATTCTGTTTAACATATACTTCACATGTACAGTTTAACAGTTCAATCATATTAAAATTTATGCAATCACCACCACAATCAATTTCATATTTTTAAAAATTTCAGAATTTTACAGAAATTTTCCTTCTCATACTATTATTAACTCCCCATTTTCCCACATCTTCCCTGCCATACCCTTATGTAATTATCAATCCACATACTGTCTATATACTTGATCGATCTATCCTGATTTTATATACAGAAAATCATACAAAATGCAACCAGGAATCAAACAAAACCCAATAACAATGACTATACAAGAGAAAAATATCAACCAAAAAGAAAGCAGAAAATATTAAAAACTGAACTTTAACACTTTAACCTAAGTGTATTTGCAATAATAAATTTTACAAGGCTCACTTGTCTCATAGCAAGACTATTCATATTCCTTGACTCTGGTCAGAGAATGGCATGGTTGGCCCTGGGAACCATTATGCTGAATGAAGTTAATCAGTCACAAGGGTAAATATTGTCCGAGTTCCCTACGATAAGGTTAAAGACACCAAGATGAAGGCAGACTCCTGCTCTCAGGTCATGTAATCTTTTAATCCTGTCTCCCAAGCAATGAGGTAGAGAAAACTGCCTAGCGCTAATGAACCATCTATCATCCCTATATGTGTACATCTTAAAAGCCACTTCAACAGTTGTTACCACACAACATTATGCTACAGCCACCCCAAATCAACAGACAGTTCTACAAGAGATGGGCATTGGAGTCAAGATGTGGGGGAGGGCACATAAGTCTTGGAGAAGGCAATTAATTATATTTATGTTGGTGGAGGAGCAATCAACTATGGGGGGGGGGAGTGAAGGAGTTGGTGCTTGATAATATTTAAATAGAACCTAAGCAGAGAATATAACAAGTACTATGTTACTAATTGGGCACTTTTGACGTAGCTTCTCGCTAGTCCTTGCTGACCCAGGCAGAGTGCTACAGAGTACTGGCACTTCCTTTCAAGAGCATAATATCCTTCCCAAGTCACACAAGAAGGATTTGATGTGGAAGTAACACTAAGTGAACTGGACTTTTCCTCAAGCCTACCTGCAGAGTCTTGAGAAATCAACATACTCCTTTCGACATATGGCTGAAATGTTTGGGGAAAAACAGATGACTGCTATCTCAAGGAAATGGGATTGGTGGGTGTTGGACTTTGTTGGTTCAGTGCTCTTGTTTTGAGGGTGCCAAATGAATGGTGATTGGGCACTAGGACATATTTACTATTTTCATGCTCTCCTTGCATTCTTATGATATGTATTAATTTGACAGGCATGGTTCTGTCTTTGTAAATGAGTGTTATTGAAAGTGTTATACTATCTCTAATCAATTGGTACTTCAAGAACAGAATTGTGTCTCAATTTGTTTTTTGGGATTGTCCACTGTGACTGTTCACAGCTATCACAATGCTGGTCATAGGGATTCATGCTGTCCTTGGTAGTTGTCACCTAGGCAATTTTGAGTCACAGTAATGCCATATATACAGAGAACGATATTAAATAGGATTTTCAGAAGCAGGTAATCAGGCCCACCATTTGAGGTTCCTTTGGTTAGGCTCAAATTGCCAACCTTTCAGCTCCTGAATAGTTGGTATTAACTATTTGTAGTCACTATGGAATCTACTATGGGTTAGTAAGCTTAAGTGAACAAAAAATAAGTGGGAAAAAACTAGAAATCATTTTAGGTGAAAAAAACTCAAGGCTTAATACCATAAAACATTAAACTAAAAATTTAGTTTGAAATCTAAATCTGGGTGAAATCTGGGTGAAATTTATAATAACGACACCCGGAAGTCATGATTGGACCAAGCTATAAACAATGATCTACACATATCATGCTAATATTACCAGCCATACATTTGTTTTTATTAGGTAATTACACTTTTTAAAAAACTATCAGTTAGCTGAGCCCCGGTGGCGTAGTGGTTGTGCGTGGGACTGCAGCCCACTGTGATGGAGATTCAACTCCAGCAGCGGCTCCACAGGAGCAAAGGTTGGTCCTCCTACTCCCACCACCAGAGGGCAGTGATGCCCCCCCCAAGAAAACAAAAAAACTAACAAAAAATAAATAAAAACTATCAATTAATTAATCTCTATAATCTTTTGGTTTAGCTGAAGACTTTTACTTAAAAAGGTAGAAGTAAACGTCTATACAAATTGGAATACTGAAATACTTGAAAAAACCTAGTAACAAAAATCCTAACTGATCCATAAAAAGCTATCTTTATTAGTTGTAAATGTCAAAGATAAATTGCATCACTGGATTAAGAATGGATAACAAAATTCATGTAGTATATCTTTCCTGAATAAAACGAAAAAGTTTTCACTAGTTTTTGAACCCGCAACTTAAAATATGCTCAGACTTACATGATCATCTCAACTTTCTGCCTAGTATGAAACCCAATATAAACCAGTTCTCCTTTCTGAAATCACATCAAATTCTCATTACTCTAAGAGCAAAGCCTGGATGTGAAAAATACCTCTACTGCTATCTGATTACTCAATAAGGTTTCCTTTTAGAAGTTATTTTGGAATAAATTTAGATTTATAGTTTGTATACCCTTTATTCAGTTTCTCTTAATGCTACTATCTTGTACCTAGAATGTTAGCAACTTACATTTATTTATTTATTTAATCATTTTATTGGGGGCTCGTACAACTCTTATCAACTCCATCCATTGTGTCAATCACCTTTGTACATTTGTTGCCACCATCATTCTCAAAACATTTGCTTTCTACACTTCAGCCCTTGGTATCAGCTCCTCACTTTCCACCTCCCCCTCATGAACTTTGGATAATTTAGAAATTATTATTTCTTACGCTGTCCTATGGCAACTTACATTTAAGTATTTTGCTTCATTCTGAAGAATTCACAGCCTTTCTGTCTCTGGTTCTCTCTCTTTTTTTTTTTTCTATCCCTGTCTTCTTGAATTCCTTAGACAAATGTCGACTGGTCTCTCCTCCAAGCTTACTTATCACTCTATATATTGTCTTATCTGTTTAATTTTATAAGTTTTCTTATTTTGCAGTTTCAAAGTGATTTTATTATTTTCTAATTCTTGGCTTGCTATGTCTCATTTTGTCTGATGCCCAACCCTCTTGGGTTTAGTTCCTTATAAGACTTGAAGCTTTTGAGTTGCAAGCTCAGAAAGGATAAATTTCAAATAATTATTAACAAGTACATCAAGTTAAATATTTTTCTCCTCCCAACAGTTTTATGAGCAAGCAATTTACATGTCATATAATCCAATAGTTTATTCATTCAGTCAAATCAAGGAGAATTGTACAATCACCCACATATCAATTTTAGAGCACCCCCCATTGTTAAATTGCCTTTAAAATGAGTTCTATTGCTCCCTTCCCCATCTCTTCTTCATTATTTCCTCCTGAAATCCCCTGTGCCCCTCTATTATCGAACCCCACCCCTGTATATCCTACATACCCTTGTATTGTTATTATCTTTATGCTTCCACTCCTTTTTGTGCTTTACAGTTGGTACACCCAACAGAAAACAAGTTAAAAAGTTCTATAGATATTTTTAACAAAGAAGAATCACAGAATTTTGAAAGTAGGAGAAGACTAGTGGTGATGAATCCAAATGTCTATTTTATATAAGAATAGGAATAATATGTGTTTAATATTTGGGTGAAATACCATATGACCAGTGTAATGGGGAGAATGGTTTACTGTACCTTAGTCATGAAATGTAAAATTCACAAACTAGCAGAATTTACTATCAGTTCTGATACTTTAGCCAGATTCTACTGATTAACACTGACATTAAAACAGTTATCTACATTTGATTGTACACAGGGTCGCTGAGTCAGAACTGAATCGATAGCACCAAACACCTCCACCTCCCTGGTGGATAACACACTAGAACAAATATTATAACTTAGAAATAGAATTACCAATATATAAAAATTTTAAGATTATCTGGAAAACAATATTTAAGTTTGTACTACTAAGGAGCATTGGTGGAACAACGGTTAAGTACTACTTACTAACCAATCAACTTCCGTCAAAATTACAGTCTAGGAAACCTTAGGGAGCAGATCTATTCTGTCTTTACTGAGTTGCTGTGAGTGAGGATCGGCTAAAAGACAACAGATTTTTAAATGGGTACCTTTCAAAACTAAATCTATTTTATCCTTCAATTGAAGGAGCAATTTTTTCCTCACTGTTAGGATAAGAATTCAACTATACAAGTAGATTGTTCTAGACTACACATTATAAAATCCCTACAACAACCTCTAACAAACAATAATCCAAAGAAATTTAAATGGAATACTAAAAGAATAGTTATTTAACATAAAAGAAGGTAATAAAGAAGGAATAAAAGAAGCTATCGGACAACTGCATATCACATAGTAAAGTGGTATATATAAATCGAATCATATAAGCACATCAAATGGCAACAGTAAACACATACCTCAAGAGGCACTATCATACTGTAAGGTAAAGATGTCCAATGGGATAAAAATGTAAAGACCCAACTACATACATATACTCTCAAAAAACTAGATTCAATGACATAAATAGCTTGCAAATAAAAGAATAACACACACACATATACACCAGGTAAACAGTAAAAATTAAAAGGTTGGAGTGGCTATATCAATATCACATAAAAATAATCCTTGAAATATATAACTAGTGACAGAGGTGCTTTGTAAAGATAGAAAAATCAATACAACAGAAAAATATAAATGTATCATACTTAACTACCAACCAAGCATACTGCTGTCGAGTCAATTCAGACTCAGTAATCCCGTGTCTATAGACTAGAACTGCTTTAGAGAGTCGAGTATTTTGCTACTCAGAAGCATGCTTTTCCTTCCACGGTGCTTCTGGGTGGGTGTGACCTGCCAGCATTTAGGTACTGGAGCCACATAAGGACTTCCTAACAACAAAACCAAACTCAATTGCCATTGAGTCGATTCTGACTCATATTGAAGGAAGTAAAACATCCCCTCCTCCCCGCCCCCCACCCGGTTTCCAAGCTTTAACTCTTCCTATGTGGATGGTCTTCCTAATAACAGAGTGCCCCAAACAAAAGAGGCTGAACTGACACAATGAGAGGTGAAACAGGCAGTTCAACATGTCAATTTCCATTCTTATAATATATAATTAATATAACTGGTAGACTAGAGGGAAAGCAGCAAGACTTGAACAACACTATTAACCAACACATTTACAGAACAGTTTAAGCAAACATTTCAGATACACTTGGCATTTCTTTTAAGGCATACACAAAATAGTCCCCAAAACTGATCATATGTTGGGCTACAGAACAAACAGCAATACATTTATGACTGAGATAATAAAAAGTATGTTCCTTGATAACATCAGAATGAAATTAAAGGATCCTTAATAGAAAGAGATCTAAGGAAATCTATGTATCAAAGAAGAACCCATGGGGGGAAAAAAGGTATTAAGAATAGAATAGAAATGACAATACAACATATCATAATATGTGAGATGCAGATAAGAAAATGTAAAAAATTTTAGGTATATATGTAGACTAACAGGAAGAAATAGCTCCAACTTAATCTTCCTAAGAAGTTAGAGGGAATGGTTGAGCCCCGGTGGCGCAAGTGGGTTGAGTGTAGGACTGCGGCCCGCGTGGCGGTTCAAGTCCAGCAGCGGCTCTCAGGAGCAGCGCTGGGTAGCTCCCACAGCCACCAGAGGCCAGTGATGCCCTCCAAAACGAAAAACAACAACAACAACAAAAAAGAAGTTAGAGGGAATAAAGGAAATAAAATTCAAAGCAAGGAACAGGATAATGATTAGAAATCAATGAAACAGAAAAACACCAGTACAATTTCAAAAATAAGTCTGAGAAAAAGATGGACAAAATTGCTAAGTCCTTCAATTAGGGATTGAAGGATTAAGCATTCAAAGGTCGCAGTTTGAATCACCTGTATCTCAGAAGAAAAAAGACCTGGTAACTCACTGTCATAAAAGAAAATCCTGAGTAGGGCTGAGCGCCAGTGGCGTAGTGGTTGAGTGCGCGACTGTGGCCCACAGGGTTGGTGGTTCAAATCCAGCCGCAGCTCTCCAGGAGCAAGGCTGGACCTCCTACTCCATCAGCAGGCAGTGATATATGCGCCCCCCCCCAAAAAAAAAAAAAAGAAAAAAAGAAAACCCTGTGAGGCAGTTGTACTCTCTCAAAGGGGGGAGAGGGCACCAACAGCCAATAAGAGATGAGATAGTAACAACAACTAGATAGAAAGACCATGATAACATGAGAAGGAAATGCACTGATAACCTGTCAGGAACTAGAGAGGGAAAATCACTATCAAGCTTTAAGAAATAAAAGGATCAAATCCAACTTTATAGCAACAAATTGACAACTTATATTAAGTACAAATTCCTGGAAAGATAAAATTACTACAATTTAGTCAAGAAGAAATACAAAATCTGAATAGATACTTAACAAATAAGGAAATTAAACTATTAATTAAAAATCTTCCCAAAGAAAAGCCCAAGGTACTTTTATTGATAGATCTTATGAAATATATAGGAAGAAATAACAAAAGTGCTTCACAAATTATTTCAGAATATAGGGAAACACTTTGACTCTGCAACCAGTCATTCCAAAGTCAACCAAATACAAAACATGACAAATGAAAAAGAAAAATATAAAAAGCCTTAACAAAACGTCAGTATACTGAACTTACATCTTTATTTTAAAAGATCATGCATGGGGGAGGGGGGGAGGCTGGCCATGGGGGTAAAAAATGAGAAAAAAAAGACTATGCATTGTGACCAAGTGGAATTTATCCTGAGATTTTAGGGTTAAATATCTGCAAATCAGTGAATGAAAAAGACCATATTAATAAAAAGCAAAACTCACAGGATATTTAAATGGAAGTAGAGAAAGCACTTGATAAAATCTAATGCCCATTTAACTGATAATACTCACTCACTGCTCACTCAACTAAGTCATTCAACTCACTCACTCACACACACACTGCAGGACTGGGTTGGACTGTCCTGGTGGGTTTCCAAGATTGTAAACCATTCAGCCAGCAGCACCATGGAGAGCAGAAAGCTTTATCTTTCTCCTGAGGAGCAAGCTGGTGGTTTCAAACTGCTGCTCTTTCGCAGCGGACAGTACAACTCATAGAAATCATGCCACGAGGGCTCCTGGATACTGGTAGTACAACCTGCTAAATACAAAGAATTTGCAGTTAATTTCATATTGAGGATTCCTTGAGTGCCATAAATAGCAGTTCAAATGCACTCAGATGTACCTTGAAAGAAAGGCCTGGCAGTCTACTTACAAAAAGGTCACTGTCTTGAAAAGCCTGTAAAGGAGTTCTACTCTGCATACAGGGGATCACCTTGTTTCAGTTAAAATCAATTAGATGGCAACTAACAATGAATGCTTTATGAAGCTTAATGGCAAAGACTTTGCTCCACTGATGGTGAAAAAACAAACAGGAATATCTGTTAACTGCTAGCAAACAGCACCATAACACAATAATAAATAAGACCCATGTGCAAGGATTATGGGCTTAAATAATGGCATCTAAAAGAAAAATGTAACAAATACTGGTTTGGGCACTAAACCTCTAACACCAAAAAGCATGAGCTTTAAAATATAAAATTGGTAAACGGGTCATGAATAAAATTCAAAAGACTTGTGTCAAAAGACACCAATGACAAAAATGAGAAGGCAAGTCAAAGACTGGGAAATATACTAGAAAATTTTCATCTCTAATGAGGGACTTATATTAAAATATAGAAGAATTCCCACAACTCCATAAGACAATCAACTCAACTTGAAAAATGGGCAAGACTTGCTTGAATAGATAACTCACCAAAGATACAGGAATGGCTAATAAACAGGCACATTAAAAAAACGGTTCAATAGAATCAGTTAATCAAAAACAAAACACCTCTTACTGCCACATGGTCAATTCCAATTCACAGCGACCATAAAGGACAGAAATGCACCCTTTAGGTTTCTGAGACTTTTTATTCTCCCAAAGAGCAGCTGGTGGTTTTTGAACTGTTGACTTTGTAGTTTAGTAGCTCAATGTGTAGCCCGTTATAATACCATGGCCTCTTAAATTAGCCATTAGAAAAATGCAATGAAAACAACGCGATACCATGATGCAAGCCACTACATTGGCTTATCATCAAGCAGATAGACAATATCAAGTGTGAGTGAAGATGCGGGGAAACTTTCCCTCATACACTGCTGGCAGGAATATAAAATAGGATGGTCATTTCAGAACACACCGATAGTTTGGCAATGTTTGAAAAAGACTCATGAATTACATTCTTAGTGTTCGATCCCAGATAAATGAAAACATGTTTATACAAAGACTTGTCTGTGAATGTTAAATATTATTCATAACCTATAAATATTTCAAGTATCTACTAGCAAAAGAGTAAACAAAATTATGGTATAGCAGTACAAAGAAATATAATAAAAAAGTAGGACATAATGGTATGTTACCAAAACAAGCATTATTATGCTCAAATACCATTATGCTAAGTCAAAATTGTAAAATGTATGGAGGTTATATGTAATAGGGTTCCCTTTAGATAAACTGTACAGAAAACAGATTTGTAGTTGCCCGGGCCTAAGAAAATGGGAAGGAGGGATTGACAAACTCTAAACGTAGATTGTGTTTGTGCTTAAACAACTCGAGAAATTAATAAAAATCAATGAATTGTACACTTATGATAAGTTAAGTTTCATATGTAAATTAGACCTCAACAAAGCTATAAAATATTTTTAATTCACATTAATCTTTTGCTAACTAAATAATTGTCCTTAGTTCAGTTTTTTTCTTAAAAATATAACTCTACATATATTTTTTAATGATCTGAGAATTCAAACAAAAACACTATGACTTGGTGATACTATTTAGTTCCAACCTGCACTTGACTAAAATGTCTCAAAAGGAATAAGGAAAGCAATCATGTTATTCAAGCAGGCTCACATACTATCACCTGCAAGTAGTTAAAGACTATTTCACTAGTAAGTGTGGCAGTTTCACTGTAGTTTAATTAAATATAATTAGCCTGTTTTGAATAGAATCATTGATGAGTAGAAAGACATAAATCATCTAGCCCAATTCCTTTGTTTTACAAATAAAGAGAAAGCAAAGACATAAAATGATGTGCTTAAGTTCACACCTTGAAAGTTAGCTCATCGCTTTTCCATCTCTTGACTTCCCTGTTTTTTCCATGCCCTGACTGATTTTATTAAAAAGGAAAGTGGTAGAAAACTATCAAGCACAATCACAGGAAAAATATCCACACAACAGCTATAACAAGATGATTAATTTTTCATTCTATGAACAAACATCTTAAAACACCAAATTATTACTTCTTTTTTTTTAATTCTGCAAAAAGGGGCATTCTGGAAAGTCCATTAAATATGTATTTCTCACTCAACACTCAAATTCTTAATTAACCTACTTCAAAAATGGGAGAAATTGACGCTCAAAATAGTTAACTTGCTAAACACAGGCTTAGAAAGCTTGTGATATGAAGCATTTTAAAGATTAAATTTACTTGACTTCAAAATCCATGCTCATCTTCCCACACTGCTTTCCAGTCACCTAATGCTGTGGTCTCTCACAATTTTAGAAACAATTCCCTTTGGTAATATTTGTTTGTCCTCACACCTCTAATACACAAATTATGTTTGATTTTTATAAAAGTAAAAAAATTACATGCTTAAAAAATAACATTCTAAAAATGTCCAGAGGTTTTAATTTACTGTTTACATGGAATTAAATTACTTTGCACAGTTCTGGCCCATTTTAAAATGAGACATTATCTGCAGTATGCTCCTGTGCTATGTTGGGGGGAAGTGGAGAATCTAATATTGCTGTTTATCAAAAACTGAATGTTAGGGTGAACCCCGGTGGCGTAAGTGGTTGAGTGCAGGACTGTGGCCTGCGGGCTTGGTGATTCAAATCCAGCAGCGGCTCTCAGGAGCAGTGCTGGGTAGCTCCCACGACCACTAGAGGGCAGTGATGCCCCCCCCCAAAAAAACAAAACAAGTTTTGGGCTGAGTCCTGGTGGCATAGTGGTTGTGCACGGGACTGCGGCCCACTGGGTTGGAGGTTCAAATCCAGCAGCACTCTCCAGGAGCAAGGCTGGGCCTCCTACTCCCACCACCAGGAGGCAGTGATGCCCCCCCAAAAAAACCTGAATGTCATCCCCTGTTGCAATTTTCTTTTATAGTTGACATTTTACTTGTATTTTAACTATTCCAAACTATTGATTTCTACATTAAAGTTGAGTTCTAATTATTCATATTTTCTTCTACTTATACAGGCCCTAGAAATTGGAAACACAAAGTTGAGTTCTACAAAAGCCTCAGTAGCGATGCTGATGCTTCCATCTTAAAGCCATTTTTGATAAACTGAAAGTTCTCTATCAAAAAGGTTTACAGAATTTGTTGCTGTTAGATGCCAGAGTTGGTCTCGAGTAATAGCAACCCTATTCATGATAGAAAAGGGGTCCAGGTGGCGGAGTGGTATAGAGTTCGGCTGTGATCCCCAAAGCCACCAGCCACTGCTCATTGGGATCAAGACAGGGCTTTCTACCCCCACAAACAGTTCGAGTCTCAGAAACTTTCAAAAGCAGTTCTCTACCCTGTTCTCTAGGGCAGCTATGAAGCTGCATCTACTTCGATGGCAGGGAGGTGAGGGGGACTTTTAAGTGGGTCACTGATTATGCATTCAAGTAAAATAAAATACTTGCCAGCACTAATCTCATCTGTTTTTATCGAGATGCTGGTAACACTTATTGGCCCACTTGTGAGGAATTTTGTTTTGTGTTGAGATCTTCCTAAATACTTCATGTCCTCCTTTCAACAAGGTTGTATTATTTGCATATCCCAGACTGTTAATAAGGTTTCCTCCAACCCTGATGTTTCATTCTTCACATTGTCCAGCTTCTCAGATTATTGGCTCAGCATAGTTTTGGATAGTGAAAAGATACAAACTTGATGTATAACTTTCTTGATTTTAAAACCACCCAATATCCCATTGTTTCATTCAAATGACTGCTTTTTAGTTTATATACAGAAAAGTTTATATACAGGCAAGTGGAATTCCCACTCTTCACAATGCTATCCACAATTTGCTGAAATCTACATAAGTCAAGTGCTTTTGCACAAACTGGCATTCTCTGCTTTCAGCCAATGTCCAGTAACATTAGCACTATATCTCACATTCTGTGTTCGCTTTTGAATCTTACTTGAATTTCCAGCAGTTCCTTGTTCATATGCTTCTTTAATGATTTGAATTATTTTCAGCAATATTTCACTTGAATGCATTATTAAAGATGTTATTCAATAATTTCACAATTATTAGATCACCTCCCTTTGGAATGGCGACAAATATGGGTCTCTCTTCCAGTTGGTTGGTGGGCTATTTTCCAAATTTGTTAGAACGGTGAACATTCCAGTATTGTATCAATTTGTTGATATACCTCAACTGGTATTCCATCAATTCCTGGAGCTTTGTTTTTAATCAATTTCTTCAGTTCAGCTTGGACTTCTTTGATACCATCACTTCTCAAGATGGATGAACAAGGATCAATTTTTTTTTGATACAGTAATTCTCAATCCTTCCATCTTCTTTCAATGCTTCCTGAATCATTCAATATGTAGATCACAACAAACTCAGGACAACACTGAGATGAATGGGATGGAAATTCCAGAACCCCTCATTGTATTCTTCGTGGACCAGTACATAGATTATGAAGAGAGCAAGGATGCACTCAATGACTTAAAATTTAAAAAAAGGTATATGTCAGGGTTCTATTTTTTTCACCACATTTGTTTGAGTTGTATGCTGGGCAAATAGTGAGAAAGTGAACTTGATGATGAATGTGGCTCTGGATCGGAAGAAGGGTCCTTAACCATCTGCATTCTGCAGACAACACAACCTTGTTTGTTGAAACCCACACATTTCATCGATGATGATTCTAGACTACAGTCTCTAATATGGATTACAACTCAATGAAAAGAAAATAAAAATCTGCACAACTAGACCAACAACCAATATTATGATAAATGGAGAAAAGGCAGACAGAAGTTGCAAGGTTATCACTTTACCTGAGGGTTCCACAATTAACTCTTAAGGAAGTAGTTGTCAAGAAATCAAAAGAAGTAATTTACTGGGCAAATCTATTGATGAAGAGTTCTCTAAAGAGTTAAAGAAGTTAGGGTTAAAGATTTCCCTTTGAGAACTCAAGGAAGGCTAGATTCAAGCCATGTTATTTTTACTAGTCCCATATGCTTATCTAGGAAATAAACAAGGAAGACCATAGAATTGGTACAGTTATAGTATTAAGAAAGAACAAACAAATCTGTCCTGGAGGAAGGACAGCCAGAATAGTCTTAGGAAGGAGGATGGTGGGGCTTCATCTCAGAAGCTGTAGACATATTATCAGCAGAGTCTAGTCTTTGGAAGAGGGCATCATGTGTAATACAGTAGAGGGTCAGAGAACAGGAGGAGGAATACAGTGGGCTCAAATGCAGCAACAATTGTGAATGTCACAGGACCAGACAATGTTTAGTTCTGTTGTACACAGACTCTCAATGAGTTGAAGTTGACTCAAAGATACCTAACAATACTAGGTGCCAGACACTCGATACAATTATATAAAAGATAATACAGTGCCCAGGTCCTCACCAGCTTGCAGACAGGAGAATAAAGGTGAAAACCTTTCTCTAAAGCTTGTATTTTTAATCACCAAATCACATTTCCTCAAGTTAAAATTAAAAAAGTGTATAATGATGAATTACTGTAACAACTTAACTGAAATTTTTCTAGGAAAATAATTTTATTTGATTTTAATTCAGTGACATTCAATTGCATTGTAACAACTTAAAAATTAAAAATATAATTTGGGGGAGCCTGTTAGTGGCTATATCGATAAAGTTATTCTATCTGATCCAGCTTCACTACTCACTGAAGCATTCACATTAAAAATCTCAAAAATGAAATAATAGATCCTTAATGGAATTTTGGAAAAATATCTGCAGGAAAATTATAACAATGCCATCTGGAGGACAATTAATAGAATGCAGACAATTAATTTGGAATGCAAACAATTCTTAAACAAGTTCATTAGCAATTTATAAAATGGTAATCATTAAGACACTAAAAATGGAATCTTACTCTATACATTGATAAGAAACTGCAAGGTCTCAATTTTTAAATCTTACATTCGTGTGCACTCTTTGTGAACTTTCTATAAATATTTTCACAGCGATTTATTAATAAATTATGGATTAACTTACTTTTGTATTAATCCCATTCATTTATAAAAACTGGCATATTCTTTAAAATTGCTTTATTGATATACAAAATTTTACTTTGTAGTAAACAGGTTTTACTTGAAGGTAAACAAAAATCCTAGTTTCTTTAGTGGTGGGTAGGCATGCTGGCATAGTGTAGTACAAGTTAGGTTGCTAATTACAAGGTTGGGAGTTTGAACCTACTAGGCACTCTGAAGGAGAAAGATGAAGTTTTCTACTCATTTAAAAATGTTTAGCTCTGGAAGATCAAAGGGTAGTTCTACTGTGTCTTATAGAATTTCTGTGAGTGGGAACTGATTTGATGACAATGAGGTTGGTAAATGGAGAGAATATGGGTTTATCTAGACATGTTCCCAGTTAAAAAATTATCAATGAAATTTTGAACAATTATTTTCACGAGGTGGTGAGGAAGAAAGCAAGTGCAACATTACAGGATAGTTCCATTCTACACTTTATTGACATGGTGTTAGTGCTCAAACCAGGTTGTTATGCAAAAATTGGCATTTTATGAAAAAGGAGAATGACTACATCAGATTACAAAATGGACAGTAACCACACCATTACATAACAAGCAAATTATATCAGTACATAATTGCCGTATCACTGGGAATCATATCCCAGTCAACTTGACACATAACCTTAACCATCACAGCCACAAATACTCTTGCCTCACACCTTGGCATTAATGATCAAAATAAGTGGATAGGATAACAAGTGAGGAATGAGTTTACTTTTCACTTGTTCCTGATGTGACTATAATAATAGGTCAAATATGTCACGAGCCTATTACGGTTCTAGACGCTCTGGTTCTGGTTCTAGACGTGTAAGGACTCCATTGTGAACGGAAGGGCTGGCCATTTTATCAGTCACACTGGGAGAAAGACTTGGTGGTTGGCTTCCATAAAGATTTACAGTCCTACCTAAAAAAAAAAAAAAAAAAAGGCTGAGCCCCGGTGGCGTAGTGGTTGTGCGCGGGACTGCGGACCACTGGGACGGAGGTTCAATTCCCACTCACGGGAGCAAAGGCTGAGCCTCCTAATCCCACCACCAGGGCAGTGATGCCTAATAAAAAAAAAAAAAAAAGATTTACAGTCCTGGAAAACGTCAACAGTAATGAATTTGGTTGTTTGTTTGTTTGTTTGTTTTTGGGGGGGGAGGCGGGAGGGCATCACTGCCCTTTCATGGTCGTAGGAGCTACCCAGCGCTGCTACTGAGAGCCACTGCTGGATTTGAACCACCAAGCCCGAGGGCTGCAGTCTCGCACTCAACCACTTATGCCACTGGGGCTCACCCCTGAATTTGTTTTTTTAGCATGGTTCTAAAGGTAACTTTTTCCCACCATTTGTCTATCAGCCTGCCATACTGTGATGACCTGAATGTTGCTATGATGCTGGAAGTTATGTCACCAGTATTTCAAACACTAGCAGGGTCACCCAAGGTAAATGGGTATTCAGCAGACTATCTATATTAGGAATAGCCTATGGAGACTATGCTGTCCATATTTGAAGGATTAGCTACCGAAAACCTTATGAATAACAGAGAACAATATCAGATATACTGAAAACCTTATGAATACAGAAGAGTGTCAGATATAGTACCTGAAAGTGATCATTTCTGGTCAGAAGGTTGAAGAATAGCTGCCTTCTCAAAGCAGAACTGGCCACAAAGACAGAGTAAAACCTTGAAAATCTTTATTTGATGAGGCTTGACTCAGAATGATAAAAACCAGCTGCAAAATTTCACTCTTGTCATAGTGGCTGCAATAATGAGCTAACCTAACCACTCTAACAATGGCACAAGACTAGGCAGAGTTTTGTTCTATTGTATATATGGTCAATATGATTCAAAACCAACTTGACAACACCTAACAACAATAACAAAAATAATTTTGCAACAGCTAAGATTTTGGTCTACATTTTTACAACTCTCACTACATTTTCAAATGGACTCAAACTCAGGAACAGTATGTTCTTCATGGAAAAATTAGTAATTTTTTTTTGGGGGGGGGGGCAATCACTGCCCTCTGGTGGTGGGAGTAGAAGGCCCAGCCTTTGCTCCTGTGGAGTTGGAATTGCCATCTCAGTGGGCCGCAGTCCTGTGCACAACCACTACGCCACCGGGACTCAGCCGAAAAATTAGTAATTTTTATGAGTTGAAATTTTACTTTTCCAGCAACGTATAATGTGCACTTTAGGCCTACATAAAACAATGTGATGTGGCTGTGTTTCTCTTAGCAGGGGTGGGTAAAAGAAAGGCACTTAAAAACAAAACTAAAGAAAACAAGAGAAGAAAAGTGTCTTATTTGGTAAAGAACATAAGGCAATCTGAAAGTTTTTTCAAGTTCAGCTAGGACTGATTCGTGATGGAAAGAAATCTATAGCAATAACTTGACTGAGAATATCCAAAAACCAGAAATGAAAGATGACTGTGCGGCAGCAAAAGCAGAGAATTTGAATGGAGAGAAAAGTAGCTAGTATGGCACACAGAAAGAGCCCTGGTGGTGCAATGGGGTACTAACTGCAAAGCCAAGGCCTCCATTGATTGACTCCTTGGGAAAATATGAGGCTCCCTGCTCCTATAGAGATTTACAGTCTTAGAAACCCTATGTAGGGTTGCTATGAATCAGCATGACTGGGGACAACAGCGATAGGTTGGTTTGCTGGAACACAGAGAAGAGGCTGGAAAGCAATCACAGGGGTTTTTTCTTTTTTCTGGGACTAGGTAAGATTTAAACATTGTTACAAGTTTCTGGAAAGGAATCAAAATCAAATATATGGAGATGAAAATGTAAGCTTGTACAGTCTGACAAAATTTTTAACGAGTTATGTAAGGCCCCCGACACAGGTTAGAGATGCCAGGTAAATTATACTGAGATGAGAGTGCAGTGCTGATGGCAATCACAATCGTCAGCACCATTTTCTGTGATTGAGAGTAATTATAAAACGATTCTGTTTTAATAGCCACCAGTCACTAAGGTACCATGGTGGCTAACCAGAAGGTCAGCAGTTTGAACCGACTAGTAGCTCCTGGGAGAAAGAGGAGGCTGTCTGCTCCCATAAAGAGTTACAGCCTCAGACATCATGTACATAGAGCCTGGCTGAGTCACAATCGATGCAGTGGCAACATGTTCAGGTGTTTTAGTGGCAAAGGTGAGTGAATATGCCACATCCAATTTTCAGCATAGTTTTAAATTAGTCTTGAGAATATAGTTTGCTGTTCTACCATAATGTGTCATTTGCTATCAAAAACAATTGCTGGTCATGAGAATCCCAAGTTTAGCACACTTAAAAAATTAAATCATAAACTCTGAAACAATGGGGTATCAAAAAGTTTTGGGGAAAATCCCATTATCTTTTCGTTCTAGTTTTCCACGAACTTTTTGCAGCCCCTTTATATAGTCACAACATCAAAAATTCAGTCACATATATCCTAGAGCAATTTCCTTACAACTCATTCAAGGTCTACTTAGATTTCATCACACAAGCACTACCTGTGTACCATTATTTATTTTTTAAAACCCCACCCTTAGAAAGGTCATTTCGTGAGACATCCCCTCACAGAAGGGTCACAAGGAAGGAAGGCATCAAACAGGGTGCAGGAAAGCACCTACAAAACACACAATATTCCTCTGGTTTCTAGAGGCTTCCTCATCCCCCACTATCATGACCCCAGTACTGCCTTTCACTGCAGCCTTCATGAACACAAGAACAGAGAAGAGATGTGCACACATGACACACAGAATCCAGGAATAGGAATGGGAGTAGAACTACCAGAAGGGTAGGGGGGTAGGGAGAGGAAGGGGAAACCAATAGCAATGAGCAACACCTACACACCACCACTTACATCCCCATGGAAGGGAGACAGCAGTTAGTGTAAACTATGAAAGTAATAATAATAATTTGTAATCTATCAAGGCGTTAGGAGGGTGGGGTGGGAGGGGGAAAAAGAGGAGCTGACAGCAAGGGCTCAACAAATTATCTAGAAAAGAATGATGACAACACACGTACAAATGTGCTTGATACAACTGATGCATGAATTGTTTTAAGAGTTGTATGAGCCCCCAATAAAATGATCTTTGAATAAACAAAAAATAAAATGGCTATTCTGTTGAAATGGTTAAGCAAACTGGTAAGATTTTTGGAACAAGTGTTTCTCAACAGAAACACAAACACCATATACAGTCAGATTATGGCTTCCTCGTCTTCGTGTAACTTGAAAAGCCTTTTCTCGCTTTCATTTTCTTTTCTTAAAGTAATAAAATTAGGAGTGTGAATGATGTGCAGTTTTTCTGTTATTTGTATTCTACGCTCTCTAAAATGTTACTTGATATAAAAGCCATAAAAATGAGTGTTTACTTACATTCTAGAAATGACAAAATACCATGGACATAAAAATGATGTATAAAATAAATTTCTGTAATGGCCTAATATGCTTCAGAACTCACAACACTGAATACCTGACAACACGTTTCAAGAGATAATTTTAGAATTCAAAACTCCAAGAGAGTTCTACTAAAGTTCTAATTCAGTTTAATAAGTCAAGTTTAATAGTGGCTATATATATAACTATGCCATACTTAAAAGTTCTAATTCTGTGAACATTGTAATTAACAAAGAATCTGCATGTTTAATCATCAGAAGCTTTTTGACCACATATTTGCTATAAGAAAAAATTGAGAATTCTGCTTCTGTAGACAAAGTGACCACAAATCATAAAAATACCTAATTTCTCATCCATGCACTTGTCATGCAGAGATTTCACTTACAAAATCATAAGTTTCTTTTTCATTGCAATAAATGTCATCACAGGATGTATACAAAATCATGCTTTCAAATGATCAAAATAAAATTTACAGAAGTACATGACAAAACAAAAAAATGAAGACAATGTGGTACATATATTGTGCGATCGCTGTGAAGGGACAAAACCAAAAGAGGAAAATTTAAAAAGTTGCTTCTCACTTTACCTTTTGGTTAAAATATATTCTTCTTTAATAAAATGCTAATGGATTTTTTTAAATGCCCTTACTTAGAAACACAAAAAGCTCGGAAATCGTGTTAAAAATTAACTCATCTATATATTAACTGATGTATATTATTAACTGATCTAAAGTATTTGAAATATACTATCAATATGTACTATTAATATACTAGTAATGTCTGTGTTAGTGAAACAAATGGTATGCTGCACACAGAATTTCTAAACGAGAGATGGTTTCATTTAGTCAAACTCTGACTTCTACGGTTTATTAAAGTTTCAGAGAAAGTTGTTCCTTTCTTCAAGAACTAGAGCAACAACAAAAGTAAAAAAGAAAAAAAAAGAACTTGAGCAACAACTTTGAAAATGGAGGTATTCACAAAAAAATTCAAACAAATGAACTCATAATTTAGAGGAAACCTATCAGACTACAATCATCTACTTTTATGAGGGAAACTGAGATTCATGGGAGGTGAACTCTGTACATGACTTCTAATCTATGGTCTGGCTGGTCACACCTTTCCAGCAGAATAAACGCAAAATGGGGGGGGGGGGGCCGAGAACGGGGGACGGGACGGTTTTCACCGCAAGTTGGAATGACTCAATAGCAGTGGGTCACATATGGCTAAAGAATACTGGGAAAAGAAATGTTAACTACTTTTATTAAGGAAATATTTAGGAGTAAAGAAAGAAGGACAACCGCAAATATAACCACCATCACCACAAATGAAATAACAATAACAATTCATTTGCAACAGCTGAGTGTAGTCTTTACACATACCTTTTTCCACTGGAGTTAATGATGTGGTAAAGAAGTGGACACCAGATGCATTTCCTTTTTGCCTGTGTTCCATCAGTGATAATAAATGATGAAATATGATTCCATTGACTTATAAGGTAATAAATAGTTGGATGCTTCAAGAATTCGATACAAATGCCTAAGAATTTCTTGTGTGTTTTAGCACCATTTCCACAAAAGGTGAAGGCAGCTCTTGAAATCCTTGGTCATGTGTCACCCACGTGTAATTTATGTGGTAACATCTCTACCCTTGTGTATACCGTTCATTAAAACAAAAACCAAAGCCAAAGCCATGTATGTTTCAATACATGGACTTTTAAAAAAATTATCTTCTGCCTATCATTAAAAGGTACAAAATGTTATTAAACTTGGTTCAAAAAAAAAAAACTTGGTTCAAGTTTATGAAGTTTTACAGATTTTTAATACTATGATATAATCCATGACCTTTCATTGAATAGCTTGCTATAGCAACCAACTTTGGCATTTTTTTCATAAGGGTATTGTTTTGAGAATGAAATCCTCATCAAAAGTAACTGGGGCATAAAAGACAATGTTGAACTTTCATTGACCCCAGAACTCCAACTAATGAGGCTTTTTTAGCCTAATATGATTTAAAAAATATGTGTGTGTGTGCATACGCGTGCTTAAAAAAGATTGGTTCAAGGGTCAAGTTTATAGAGAAATATGGTTAATGAATTTTTTTCTATAATACATTTAAAACAGACACCCTCTAATTAAGCTTTCAAAACTGTTTTCTATTGTCTGTGGCTCTGTGCAAACTTTTAACTAAGAAATTAATTTTAAAACCATACCTCAATAATGCAAATGTTACTATAGTTAGCACAGGTTTAAATAGTCTTTGTAGGTCTTTCCAATTTGTTTAAAACATTTTGTGTATTTTTTCAAAATGTATTAGCAATATCTGTACAAGAATATAACAAACTTATTTAACAAACTGTAGAATAAGGGAATCGAGGGTGG
>PVJH01005957.1:0-106591 GCA_004026705.1 Nesogale talazaci | reverse complement strand
ACGACATCTTTGTTCCGGGCCATTTTCTGCCCTGTGACAAAGAGCAAGGGGATACTGGAGCGTCCTGCCTGTCACAACAGGGTCATTTTGTGAAAGCACTATGTATGTTTTATGTGGGCACACGCGAGCACGGGTGTGTGCGCGCATGCGTGCCCGTGCCTAGGGCAGACTGTTTCAATCATGAGAGCTGAGGCACGTGAAAGGCAAGTTTTAGATGAAAAGAGTGTTTGCTGCTCCTGGGGACAAGGCACCAGCCCCATAGGAATGGAGGAGGAAAGAGGGACAGGCAATGACTGAGACGATTTACAAAGGGCCAGTCCCACCAGCAGCCTCTGGCTTAGATGCCACTCATGGCCCCATGCTGGTCCACCCTCTTTAAAGGTTATAACTATGGAGTGTGAGTGGCATAGCCCATGAGACCCCACCCCCACCAGCTGGGAGTCTCACAGTTGGTCATCTGAACCCACCGAGTGGGTCCAGAGGAACAAGTCATGGTGATCTGGTTCCATGTTGTTGTTGTTGTTGTTGTTGTTTTGCTGTTGCTATTGCTAGGTGTCACCGAGTCCATTCCAACACACGGTGACCCTGTGCAAACAGACCCAAGCCTTCTCTGCCAGCCTCACCACTGTCCTCATGTCTGAGCAGGTTACAGCCACAGTGGCATGACATCATAGCCTAGAAGACTCCAGAGGGTCTTGCCCCCACCTAAGAGCAACACTGTAAGCAAGTGTGTGTGTGTGTGTGTGTTTGGGGTGGGGGGGGTCTCAGAGCCTCTGCTTTCCTGACTTAAACCAGGGGTAGGGAACACGCAGCCGTTGGGTTGAGATATCATCAATCCAGTCTCACCTGCTGTACCTCACTGAAGAGGGGTTATTTCAGCCACTGCAGAGGTGAGTTATGGTAACTTTCACCAAATACTCACAGCCATCAAGTTGATGCTGACTTCCAGTGACCTTAGAGAACAGGGGACTGCTGGCCCTGTGGACGCTTGAGAGTGCGATCTCCTTAGAGGAGGAGCAGGAAGCTCCGTCTTTCTACTCAGGAGGGGCTGGCGGTTTTGAATCGCTGTCCTTGCAGTTCACAGCCCCTACATGTCACCAGAGCTCTTGCCTGACCCAGTACAGCAGGCTATGTTTTAAGTGAATGGTTTTTGCAAGGCCTGTGGAGGCTGTCATGAATATGCAAATGGACCTTGACAGAAGGCAGGTCCCCATGCCTGATCTCAAATGTGAAGACAAGACCACCCATCTAGCAAGGCTAGATGGCAAGCCCAGGGCACAGTAGGCATCCGAGGCAGAGAATGATGCCTTCGCAATGCAAGGAACCAGGAGCAGGGACTGCTCTGAAAGAAATGCAGTTAAAGTGGGGGGGAAAACCCCAAATATCTAACAAGGATTACAGAGCCAAGACAGGGCTGGGCCCAAAGCACTGGCCATTCCACTATGCCTGCTGACCGCTAGCAGGCAAGTTGCCTTGTGGGAGGAGAGTCAAGGTTCCCTAAAGGAACGTGGAGAGACCTGTACCAGAGGTCCCCAGCTACCCTGGCCACATACTTACCCTTGGAGGTAACAGAAAACAGGAGAGAAGGTTAAAGAAAAAAAGGAAGAAATGAAATACAGCTTTAAAAACTAGCCTCATGTAATCTGTCACTTCTTATAACACTGTTTTCATTATTCATGAAGACAGCTGAAGCAATTTGTAAGCAACATACAAAATGTATTTACTTGGGAATCCAGGGAAATTCACTCAGAGTTACAGAGCACCTGGAGGCCAATTCTCCCAGGAGGCTGACTTGAGGGCTATGGCCACCTTTCACAGGGGTTGCTAGAGACACCTCCCAGAATCCACCTGGTCTATCTGGATGCTAGATGATTTGGGCATTCTTGAAGTAGAAAACCAAATGAACTCAAACCCCTGGTTGCTGGGTTGATGCCAACTCACAGGGGATGCGACAGTAGGTGCCAAAGGGCACACTCGGGCTTCTGAGGCTGTCAACGTGGACAAGAGCAGACAGCCACATCTCCCGCCCATGGAGCAGCAAGTAGATTTGAACTGCTGACTTGGCAGTTAGGATCCTCCTGTTTAATCTGCTGTGTCACCAGAATGCCTATGATTCTGACTCACAGAAACCCTGTAGGACAGGGTAGAACTGCCCTGGGGGCTTCTGAGCCCCTACCTCTTTGCAAGAGCAGTCGGCCTCCGCCTTCCACACTATGACAGGTGGGTTTGACCTTCTAACCTTGCAGTTCACTGACCTAGAAACCAACACATGACCCAGAGCGCCAGTGGGGCTTCTATGGTGCCAGTCAAGACAGGTCTGGCTCCTCCGACCTTCTCTGGGCAAGAACACAAAGTGGAAGCCATGCTCCCCACATCCTACGACCACACGTGCTGACATTCACAAATTCAGACTCGTTGCCCTGAAGTCGATCCAGACTCAAAGCAATTTTATGGAGCAGAGAGAACTGCCTCTGTGGGTGTCCAAGGCTGTGACTCTTTACAGGAATAAAAAGCCCCCTGTCTTCCACCCATAGAGCGGCTGGTGGACTTGAACTGTTGACCTTGTGGAGAGCAGCTAACTTTCCTAACTGCAAGGCCAGCAGTTCAAAACCGCCAGGCACTCCACAAGAGAAAGATGAGGTATGTGACTTTCACACAGAGTTTGAGTCTCAGAGTCAACTCACCGACTGTGAGCTTACCTGCCCAGACCCTGAAAGTGTGACACCTCTGACCCTCCCAATCCATCTCCCTTTGCTTCCATAGAATCCTAAACTCCTAATGGCAAAGGGGACCGGGAAGGTACCAGATGGAGTAAGTGGGGGGGCTGCAGTTGTGGACTCGGATTTTCTCAGGGCATTGTATAATTGTGCTAGGAGGTCCACCCACCCATCCAGGGAGGTGCTGGATCTTTTCAGACCCTCGCTCTGAACAACCCCTGGGACAGGAAGCTGTAGTAAACAGAAGCGAGACAGCATCCACAGTACATTGCCACAACAGAACCCCCTGGTCTCTAGGAAACAGAAGCTGGACCCGAAGCTGATGCATTTTCTAGATGTTCGTAGACTAGGGTTTGAGACACAAACCTGCTGTTCTTGACCATGAGGCAGGAATCGCCGCATGGCCACAAGGATCCTTGTCCCTGAGGGCGAGTCTTGCCCAGGTACGTGGGTCCGCCACCTCACCCAAGTTCCTTCCCATCACATTGTATCAGACCTAGAGCCAGGGGCTCAGAACGCTTGAAGAAGAACAGAAAACGTGTGGGCATCCCCCTCCCACCAAAGTATGCACAACACCCCACCTCCCCTTTGAAATCCTAGAGACTGATCGACATGGGCAGTTTCAACCTCTCTGCCAACGGTTTCCAGCACAGGCCAGCTACCCTTCCAACAGAGAGGACCTGAGAGGGGGGTGGAGCTCCCCAGATGCAGGGGAGCATTCCAGCGCCGAGCACACAACCTGGTTGCAATTTCCCACTCAGCCAACAGAATGAAAACACAAATGTTCGCATAGGGGAAAAAAAGAAAAAGAACCCACAAAAATAGGCTCTTAAACTTCCTCCTGACTGCTGTTAGTGGTTTCTTTAATCTTTTAAGCTCTTGTGCTTCATACAGCAGCTGCTATCAAGAGCACTTATATTGTTGCTGAGAAAAGGAAGGGGGGTGGTGGGGGAGATCAACACTAAACTCAGAGACATGTATTCCCATTCTGCCAGATTCTCAGATGACAAAGAAAAAGGAGGGAAGCAAGTTGACTGGGCCTGGGAATGAAAAAACCATCTTCTAGAAGCAAAGGGGCTCAGTAAAGGCACAGGACCAGTCTGGTGCACCTATGGCATTATCCACAGTGGCTCACTCGACACATTTCTGCCCTCTTCCCATGTTATGGACTTTCAAGACCCGGCCTCTTCACAGAATGTCTCTCACTGGGCACTGTGATAGTTTTTCAGTCAGTAAAACACATAGACAGTTCGATAGAAAACACCCCTGATATAGTCGCTGCCATTTTGAATTCACTTCATTTAATCACTGTAAGAAGCATGAATGTCTTCATTATCACAACTTCAAGATGCTCATAGTCTCAAACATCATAGAAGCAAAGAACCCCAGGATGGGGAAGATGATGGATATTTAAGCAACCAACCACCAGGGTCATCCTGACACAGTCTTCTAAAGCACTCTAATGACACAGACAATAGTAGACATCACGTGGGACCTTGACAAGGGGCATCTTTCTGTGACCAATTGTTGACACAATGCCTCCAAAGACATTCTATGACCACATATGGATTCTGTCCAGACCTTGATATATGTTTTACTTTGTATTAAATAAACATTTTGCTAGAAACCTGAGGCAAAGTACTTGTGGAGAGGAGAACAGAAGGTGAGGCCAGATACTTGCATGTCTTCATACTACACCTGGGCTCTTTTCCAAACAAAACATAGAATTGGGAAACATGATCCAGTCTGATGCGATAAAAGCTATTACTGAGAAACTAGGACGATATTTTTTTTTAAAAAAAAGGATGCTTCAGGTTACACATCAGACCTTATAGGATTATAACTCCTCATTTTGCACGTGTGGTACATTTTTCACCAGCTTTAGCTACTGCTTGATAGTGAAGTTTTACCTAATAGAGAGGTGGTTCTCAACCTTCTTAATGCTGTGACCCTTTCATATAATTCCTCATGCTGTGACAACCCCCGCCGAACCATAAAATTATTTTTGTTGCTACTTCATCCCTATAATTTTGCTACTGTTATAAATTGAGAGATCCCTAAGAAGGGTCATTCAACCCCCAGAGGTGCTGGGACCCACAGGTTGAAAACTACTGTCAAAAAGGCAAATGGAAAGACTTACAGACTTGAGTTCAAAACTCACCAACATCAACTTGACACAGACTCACAATAGCTCTATGATGAGATTCCAAGGTGGAAATCCTTTTGCAGGACAGACAGACCCTTTTGTTGATATTTAAGGAGAAGCCCTAGTATGCTCAATGAAACATGTATTGAGTCCATTTGGTTAAATAAGTAACGTTCTGTGTAGAAATCATAAGTAGTATGAAAAGATTTAAAAGCTAAACGTGCACACCACACATAAAAATGTATACATTTGCCCTTTTCTTTTTTTCTGGGAGGGTGGGGGACATCACTGCCCTCTGGTGGGAATGGGAGGCCCAGCCTTGCTCCCGGAGAGCTGCTGCTGGATTTGAACCGCCAAGCCAGTGGACCCCAGTCCTGCACTCAACCACTATGCCACTGGGGCTCAGCCTGCCCTTTTCTTTAACAGCTTTTGGAAGAGAAAAATTTCATAACTAGCATCCATTTAGGAGAAGATGGCTTAAAGCCCTTCAATACTTAAGATATAAACAAAATACCATATAAATACAGGAGAAAACAAACAATTTACAAAGAAGGTACAGGGCATGGAAATCTAAGGACTCTTTGTTGGGGAAAGTATAATTTTTAAAAAATAATACAAAAATTGCTGACCTTTTTCTTATTGTTTCTAAGCAATATTCATGGTCTTAAAAATCACTTCTGCAGTATAGAAAAATTTTAAAAAACCAAGCTGACACAGACTATCAGGGACTCTACAGAATCACACCACCTCAACTTTCTTCTGTGGAGCTGCTATGGGGTTCGACCAGCTGATCTTGCAGTGAGTAGGTCAACCTTCAGTGCCTATACGACTTAAGCTCTATTCTTCAAATTCCCAAAGCTTAAGGAGCACTCAGCATTAACGTCACAACTGACCTCTTTAACCAAATTGGCCCTTTTTCTTTTCTTTTTCTCAAATACTTTTATTGAGGCTTCTTACATCTCTTATCTCAATCCATACATTCCTCCAACGTGCCAAGCACATTTGCACATATGCCACCATCATCCTCCTTAAAGAATTCTCTTCCACCTGAGTCCCTGATATCACCTCCCCAGTTCTCCCCCCTCCCTCCCCTGTTCACCCTCCCTCACAAACTCTTGACAAGTTATAGATCATTATTTCCATATCTTACCTTGTCCTCCATCGCCCCTCACCCACTCTCCCGCTATTTGTACCTCTGGGAGAGGGCTTCAAGTTGATCCCTGTGATCAATTTCTCCCCTCCCCCACTACCGTCCCTCAATTCTCCTGTTATCACTACTCTCCTTAATGGTCCCAAGATTTTTATCGATCTCAGATTTCCTGAGTTGTGGACTCTCATCTATAGCAGTGTGATGCTCTGGTTCAATCCGATTTATAAGGCACAATTGAGGTCACAATGGCCAAGTGAAGGAAAGCAACTATGAGCCAGAGGAAAAGTGAATGTTTCATCAGTGCTATACTAGATCATGAGTAGCTCATCTCTTCCCTGGGACCTCTCTGTGAGGGGATGCCCAATTGTCTAGAGATGGGCCCTGGGTCTCCATTGCATGCTCCCCACCCTCATTCACCTTGGGTATAGTTCCATTCTGGCTCCCAGATGCCTGATACCTGATCCCATCCACACCTCATAATCTCACAGGCTTGTGTGCTTCTTCCATGTGGACTTTGTTGCTTCTCAGCTAGATGACTGCTTGTTTATCTTCAAGCCTTTAAGACCCCAGATGCTATATTTTTTGCGAATTGAGCACCATCAGCTTTCTTCACCACATTTGCTTATTCACACATTTTGTCTTCAGCAATCCTTTTGGGAAGGTGAGCATCACAGAATGCCAGATCGATTGTTAGAACAAAGCATTCTTGTTTGAAGGGGGTACTTGAGTTGAAGCCCAATGTCCATCTGCAACCTTAACTCTCAACATATAGATATGAGTATATAGTTCTATTGCCCTCTCATTTTATATTTATATAAAATACGTACATGTCTGTATTTAGGCCTGTATAAATGCCCTTTGTCTCCTGTTTTTTTTCCCTCTATTTCTTTCTTACTTCCCTTTTGTCCTACCTTTATGTTTGGCCTTCATTCAGGTCCAGTAATTCCTCACTGCTACATTGCCCTTTAATCGAGCCCCACTAGGCATCCTACGACCTTCCCTCCATTGATTTTAGTTCACTAGTTGTTCCCTCTGTCCCTGGGTTGGTTCCCCACCCTCCTTTCCTTTCTCCCATCTCCCCTTCTCCCAAACCCTCCTGAAACCATTAGTTTAATTCTTTTCAACTCTGAATCATTTATCCCCCAAGTGGCCCTTTTTCTTAGAGTCTGTTGGCTCATAATAAATCCTGAGAGTTGGAATCATGTTTCCCTGCCCATCCTAGAGAAGTCATAAAAACACAACTGCTATCTTGGAATCGCATCTTCTGGTCAGAGACTTCCCACATGCGCTGTAAAATGCACAAAAACACACAGGATCACACCGGTTATTTCTTAAATAGCCTGAGTTCGCTCACTGTGTGGATCTGCCCAGTCCTGCTAGGGACCAAACGCAAAGTAGACAGCTACTGACTGTCCACTGGACGTGCTCAATGGGCCCACTCTTCTTGTTCACATGGGTCTAGACAGCACATCACCTCCTCACTCTCTGGCTCTGCCAGTTCCGTGCACAAGTGGTGCCCTGAAAAAGTTATCTTTTAAAGCGTATCTCCCGTGAGCTTGCGGGAGATTTAAATCTCACACCTTTAACTCAACACTGAAAAGTTCTAACCACTCAACTCCCCTCTCACACCCCCAGTAGTCTACCACACATAACCCTTCGTGGTAGCTGTTCTTGCTTTGAGGCTCTCCAACCTCAGTTTCATCCAAATAAGCCCCTGCCCTTCTGGCCCATGACTTTGTCTCCCCTCCCTGCCCTGCTTGGTGACATACAATGGCCTGTTCTCTTTGGTGCATAAACCTTCGTCTCTGTTTATGAAGATGCAACCTTGGGCAGAAGACAAAAAAGAATCCCTGAGGAAGTACAACTCCCTCCTCTCTTAGAAATCCTGGAATATGACAGTGTCACTCTAGACGCGAGACATTGCCTGGGATTCTCAGCCCAGGAGGCTGGTGGCACAGGGGTTATGTGCTAGGCTGCTAACCACAAGGGCGGCGGTCGGAAGCCATCAGCTGGTCCTTGGGAAGAAGACGGGTCTTTCCACACCTGTAAAGAGCGACAGTCTTGGAAACTCCCAGGAGCTCTACCTGTCCTGTGGGGTGGCAAGAAGTCGGCATCCCCTTGATGGTAGTGACTTTGAGTCTGGGTGGTATGGGTGGTTGCTCTGGGCTGGGATTCTCAGTAACTGTGTTAGATCGCATGAGATCTATTTGAGGTGAGAGCCAGCAAGGCTTTCCCAAACAAGATGCCCTCAGGTAAGCCCCAAGTCCACACTAGCTACTAAAGCTTTTGAAACTCTGACTCAAAGGAAGGAGCCCCAAGAATGTCAAAATGAACTTAAAACCATGGCCCTTAGATGAGCCCATCTGAGTGGAACCAGGGTTAATGGTTACAATTAAGTAAACCTCATAATTAGGGAAAATTGCTGGTAGGTGAACTCTGTATGTACCCTCAGTGAGTTGGTCAAACTGTTCTGCTGAGCTGTGCTATGGAGAATTGCAAGGGTACTGAATCCTGTAGGACAGTGGTATCCAAAGGCAGCAAAGGGCTGCTGGACCTAGACAGAGCTCTTCTTTGCAAAACCTTGGCAAAGCTTCCACCTCAGCTGTACCTGGCCTCTACCTGAAATGTGAGCCCTTCATTGTAAGGTGCCCAGTGAGATAATTACCAATGTGCTTAGGCATTGTTTTGGCATTGTTATTTGCTTTGCTTTTTAAGTATGAAATTAGACAAGTGTATTCCACTGAAAAGAAATCATCACAGAGCTCATAAGAGATTGAAGGCTCCATTTCCCAACAGCACAACAAAGCAGATATTGCAACAGAGGGAGTCAAACTTGGTTTGGTTTGGTTCCCTGGTACATGTAAACTTGTTGCCTTTGAAATCTTTGGTATTATCATGAAGTCAGGAATCACACGGGGATGACCATAACGAGACACAGAGGCAGGGTCGGAAGGCATGCTCTTGGACAAGCAGCTTGGTGGACCAGTAGTTTTGAGTTGGGCGGCGAACCACAAAGTCGGTAGGTTCCAAAAACTAGTCTCAGGGGAAAGACCAGGCTTTCTGTTCAACTAAAGAGCCAAGGTCTTATGGGCCCGCAGGGGAAGTCCTACTCTGTCCTTTGGGGTCTCTGTGATTCAGCATCCACTCCAGGGCAGTGAGTTTGGGTTGGTTTGAGACTCCTGGACACATCGATAAAGGGAGGCACCTTCAAGCGAGTTCTGCTTATCACATAAAAGTGGCCAAGGAGAGTTAGGGTTAGGGTTAGAATAAATAGAGAAAAAATGGTCAAGGAGAACCTATCTCTTTATTGGAGAATCATCTGAGCACATCATTTTCCTCTGAAGATATGATTTCACCCTCAAACCGGTACATGGGCGCTTTTCCCATTTTAATAGGAACATGACACGCTGTGAAACATCAAGTCATTTCCCCACATAAGCGGATGGAGGCTGAGACCCTATTTACTTCAGGCATCTACCCTCAGCATCTGCCATCTTCCCCTGGTTCTGCTGCTTCTGAGAGGGCTGATAGGGCGCCAGCTGCTGGAATGGGGCTCAGAAACTCTGATGTTCTGAAATCTGCCATGCCAGAGGCTGCTTACTTCCCCGAGGTATATTTTGGTAGGCTTTGTGTGTTCGAGCCATAAAACTCTTTATGGAATGGGCATCCTGAGCAGTTCATGGGGAACAACAAAAAAATCAGCCACCATCACACACTCCATTCTTACATGCTCACTGGTGTTGGGTGTGGTTGCTCCAGTTCTGACTCAGAGAAATTTTCTGGACAATGAAACACCATTTAGTGCCCGTGCCATCTTCACAGTGACTACCTTTGAGCCCATCACCGTAGCCACTGTGACAAAGCATATTTTTTGAGCACCTTCCTGTGTTTCACTGCCCTTTGACTTTTCCAAGTGTGATGTCCTTTTTCCAGGCACGGGTTTCTCCAGACAACCCACAATGCCAAATTGCCATTGGTCAACAAAACCCCGATCCTCACAAAGGGACCCACAGGCGACATCACGGTCAATGGAGCAAAGAGTGAAGAGGCAAAGGGTTTCATCTTGCTTGGATCTACAATCAAAATTCATGGAAGCAGCAGGCACGAAATCAAAAGATGCGTTGCACTGGGTAAACCTACTGCATAAGACCTCTCTTGAGAGTGTTGAAAAACCAGGAGGTTACTTAGCAGATTAGGATGGCAAGAACCAAGCCGTGGTGTTTCCAATTGACTCCTATGCATGTGAGAGTTGGACTCTGAATTAGAAAGAGCGTCTGGTAAGACTGTGAACCCATCGATGCACAGTCTAGCATGGAGGGGGAACTTCACGGGTCCCTAGTGCTTCAGGGATGACCTTCCTAAAGTGCCCAACATGCATCCTAGAAAATAACCACTGTTAATTCCATAAAAATTTTTATTCAACAACTGGATGAGGTCAACAACCATCCGACAGCCGTCTATTGTTCACCAAAGCTGGTAACCAAACCAGGTCGCATAGAGCAAGAATCAGAGGGCACACAGCGGAGCGCCAAGGGTCAGGTTGTGTCCACATGCTATGGGACATCCAGAGAAGGAGCAGTGTCGGAGGGGAGTGGACATAGTACTTGATATATGCACCTAGGTCATGAGAAATGCATAGCCACCTTCCCACTCACAATTGAAACAATGAACCCACTGCCACCGAGAGGGTCCTGAGTTGCAGGGTCCCTACAAATGACCATAGCGGTCATGACAAGTGTTAGATTGTGATCACATTTGGGTTGAGAACTGTATATCTGGATGGGGCGGGCTTGGGGGGGGTGGTGGCTGATGGAGTGGGGAGGGAAGACTTATAGCAGAGGCTTTCATTAAGCGGAGCACACCAGCCAAATAGCACAGTGGTTCACAGCAAAAGGCTGGGCTAATTGCTAGCTGTAGACCACAGGCAAGTGATTATAACTCTGCAAAGTCTCAGCTGCCTCATCTGTAAGAAGGTGGGTAAAAATAGCAGCTCGCCGACAGCCTGGTGATGAGCATCCGCATAGCCGATGCATGAACAGCTTCTAGCACAGGCCCTGGGCCCTGCTTTGCCCTCGGTGGGCATCAGCACCCTAAGACACGTCTAGGCAGCAGGAGGCGTTGTCCACTCAACTTTATGTACATTCGGGAGCCCTAGTGGCACAGGGGTTATGAGTCGAGCCATTAACTGCAGGGTTAGCAGTTCGAAACCACCAGCTGCTCCAAGAGACGAAGAGGAGCTTTCTCCTCCCATAGGGACTTCCAGGCTCTGAAACTTGGGAGCGGGTTTACCCTGTGCTGCAGGACCACTTAGAATTGGCAAGGACCTCTAGCCGTGACTTTCTGGGTTTCGCAGACATGCTACACCACGTGCATGTGAGCTGCGGCACTGATGCTCCAGACCCTGACACGTTTCATTCCCACGGGCCTGGCTGTCAGCGGAGGCTTGCAGGTTGCTATGATGTTGGGTCACTTTCAGGGGAGCTTCCAAACCAGAGCAGGCTAGGAAGAAAGGCCTGGCATTCACTTTCTCAAAACTCAGCCAATAGACAGAGGGTTGTGGCACGAGGACGCTCTAAAAAGAACGATATCTTTCCATTCAATTCCCCCCCCCCCCCCACACACACACACAAACATCTCAGAGCCCCCACCTAGTAGCAGGAGATGGGGAAGGGAGAGACACTAGAAATCATAACAAAGCCATATGAAATGGACAGGGGTGGGATAACACAGAATGGGCAAGTGTGTGGGTGTAGGTCACGGGGGGGTGGGGGGGAGAGACTGGGGGGCATGTGGATAAGTTATATCCATTCTGCTACTCCGGTGGCTTTCAATATTCTCATGGCGGCTGAGTCTAAACTCAAACCAGGCCAGATGGCCATGCACGAAATAGGGGAGTTTGACTTTTCCTTTTTAAACGGTGTCATCCGGTGATGTACACAGGTTCACTCACCTCACAGAGGCCAAGTACTCAGTACTTGCATGCCAATAAGAGCAGTGACTCAGGAAGAACTGAAGAGCTCTTAGGAGGTGAGCAAGCTGGGGGGTGGGGGGTATTCTAAGCCTCCCCACCAAAAGAAAATGAATCTCTCTCTTTCATGTTGGTCCAAATGATATCCAGAGGCGTGCCAAAGAAAACCCCAAGCCAAGAGCAGCAGCAACAAGAACACCAAACCCACTGTCCCTGAGTCCACGCCGACACATAGTGGTCACCTTAGACAGGACAGAGCTGTCCTCGGGGTTTTCGGAGACAGTATCCATTGACGTTAGTAGAACATCCGATCTTACTCCCTCAGAGAGGGTGGATGGTTTTGAACTGCTAACCTTGCAGCGAGCAATCGGATGCAGAACCACTCCTCCACCAGGACTCCTCGGAGGCTGAGGCAAGGTGGACAAGTACAAAGACAACCACAACTGGAGCCACTGAACTTGGCCTATTCATGATGGAGAGGTTTAACTTCCACGAGTTCAGACTGGCAGCACAGATGCTAGTGTTTTGGGAAACACCCGTGGTCCAGTGGCCACAGGTGCCAGGCCTCTGGGGGATGACTGGATTGCCAGTGGGACAGAAAGGAGGCATAAGCAAATTCCTTCTCCAATAAGGCTGTCTGGTGGAGGGGGCTTCCATGCTCTCTGAGGACTCTGGAGGACTTGGAATTGCTGGGCCAGAGCCTGGCTGGAGTGGCTGCCACTTCAGAGGCTTATCTGCTTCTCTTCCCCTTGACAGTGAGATTAGCTGGGAGCCCCAAGCTTAGACATTCTAATGCAATTTTAATCCCCCTTCCTTCCCCAAAGAAGGAATCCATGGAGAGAAGTGCCCTTTATAAACCATGTGACAGTGAAGCTGCTGGTATAAACCGGGTGACAGTGGAGCAGCTGGTTCTATCCGCACCCCACCCCGCCCCCTGAACCTCAATTTGCCCCTCTGTAAAATGGGGACAGTAACACAACTGACGTCCTATGAGTTAAACAAAATACGGACCATCGTGGGGACACCAAACTCACTGCCCTGCAGTCCATGCAGACTCAGAGAGACCCTCCCGGAACAGGGTAGAGCTACAATTCTTTGCAGGAGTAGAAAGTCCTGTCTTTCTCCCTGGGAGTGGCCAGTGATTTTCAGCCACTGTCCTTGTGGTCAGCAGCCCAGCACAGAGACGTCCTAGTGAGGGCACCGGCTGGCACACATAACAGCCCCAAACTTGCTGGTCATGACTAATGAGGTATCTCTGTGGGGCAGAGCAAATACTCTTGGAAAGTGCAGGGAGAAGAGTTACCTTTAAAAGCCTGACAAGTGGGGATCCCAAGACAATGGCCCTGGTCCACCTTGTGGGTCCGTTGTTGAACTCCTCCTCAAGGCACCATGATGACACAGACACACTATCGTCTACGGGGGAGCAGGAGCCCTGGCACAATGCATACCTGAGGTTCCTCTCCATTTGAGATGCAGGGGCCCACATTTACCTGAGGACAGAGTGCACATATTCAGGGAAGTCGGGGGTGGGGGGTGGGGATGGCAGCAGGGCACAGGGCGAGGCGGTGGAGTAGAAGCTGGCTCAGGATGGGATAAATCCGAAGGCATGTGCAGGGTGGATGTCCACACGGGTGATCTGCTCTGTCAACCTTCCCCTTAACTCACAACAGAGCGCTTGTACAAAAATAAAACAGAGTATGACAACCAGCAGAGATTGAAATCTTAACAACTTGTACCCCGGCGTCTGCTGGGAAATCAGCTCCGGGACAAATCTTTTGAGTCAGAAAACATGAGTTTTCTACCTTCGTGTGGCTAACGGTGGTGGGCACACAAGTGAATCCTTACACAATTAACAAATAAATTAAAAAGACCTCCCCGCCATGGTGTCATGTCTGATTGACAGAGGCCGTGATCTTCCTCAGACAGGGTGGAACTGCCCCTGGGGGTGTATGAGACTGTCACTGCTCACAGGAGTAGAATGCTTCCTCTTCCTCCCGGGGCATGGCAGGTGGTTTAGAACTGTTGACCCTGTGGTTAGATTATTGACCCAATGTGAAGCCACTGTATCACCGTGAATTTTATTCTATAATTTTATCTTAAAGCATGGGCGACAAGTATCTTCCAGCCTCACCAACTGAAGCACACTGTTTCTGAGTGCATGCCGTAGGGTACCATTGGGCCTTATTTAGAACTGGATTTTTATATTACAGACTCTTAAACAAGGAGATATTCAGAGATACTATGTGGGATCATTACATCTCATGCTTTGTCAGAACCAAGCAAGTTTTTTTTTTTCTTAAGAAATCAATGCTTTCAGATAATCTCCTCGGCTGTTAGCAACAATCGACTTCATTGAACTCGTACTTGTCATTGATCCATCCAATGTGCTTTTACAGCCTCCGTTCCCTAGGTCAGACTGGCAGTGGCTTTTCTTGTCAAGATGCCCGGGTGTGTAACATAACCTCTCTATTTGAGATCACGTAAGCCCTCAGTAATTCTCTGTGTCAGCCGAGTCAGCAAGCGCTGACCTGCCAAAGCCCCCTTCTCTCTCATGCCACGCACACAACACAAGCTGCCAGCGCTTGGGACTCAAGTCAAGTGTGGTTTCTACAATGAGGATCAGACCGAGATTAGCTGGCATCTGGGTAAGAGGCTGGGGCGCTCTCTCACAATCCCTTGAAGCCCAACCTGGATGCTCCTGGACAGAGCAGCTGGGATGACAACCAGCGGCTGCTGGTAACCCTTAAACACTCAGGGCAATGGAGAAAAGTAGTATGGGTTCCCATACTAAGGTAGGGCCCACGCAGCTCTTCAGGGAGACTGGGATCCCTGGGAGCAGGCAAGCTGGCAGATGGCCTCCTCGTGACATTGCTCACAGAGTCCCATGAGATGGAAGGAGTTGCTGACGGTTCACACAAGAAACCTGTCCACACCAGATGACTCCTTGCCAATGAGTCAATACTGACACAGAGCTACTCTACCGGGCAGGGGGGAAACTGCCCCTGTGTGTTCCCAAGACTGTAACCCTTTGTGGGAGTACAAAGCCCCATCTTTCTCCCCTGGAGCAGCTGATGCTTTTGAATTGCTGACTCTGGGGGTATCGCCACCCAGCTCACCAGGGCTCCCTCCCAAGGCCAGATAAGAAGGCATCAAACATCGCTCCTATGGGGAAGATAGCATGACAAAGCACTCTCCCCCCTTTCTCTCTTAATTCAGTTGTCACACAAACCAGAATTCGCACAATGGGATGCAGCCAGAAACTGGAATATAATTTGGCCATAAAAAAAGAATGACCTGGAGCAGCATGGAGATCTTGGAACGTGTTGTGCTAAGTGAAAGAAATCAGTCACTAAGGAACACCTTTTACCAAATCCATTCATGCACACTGTGGACAGCAGGCAAATGCAATGGAGCAGAAAGTAGACCAGAGGTCGCCAGGGGTTAATGGTACAGTGGGTGATGCATTGGGGTAACCCTCAAGGCTGGTGGTTCAAATCTACCAACCATTCCCCTGGAGAAAGATGAGGCTTTCGATGCAGGTGGTGATTTACAGTCTTGGAAACACAGAGAGAAGTTCTACTGTGTCCTGCAGGGTCACAGTTGAGTGGGGATGGACACAACAGTTCATAAAGTCAAAGGTCGACCAAAGAGAAAAACGAAAAAGGCAGACCCTCAGTGAGAAAGATTAACACAGTGGCTGCAACAATGGGCTCAAATACATACAAATGAGATGGGGTAGGAGAGGGCCAGAGTTTCTGTTCTGTTGTACAAGAACCAACCCATAGTGCCTGATGACAACACAGGCAGTTAGGCCACTCCAAGAGGAGACAGGAGATGAGTACATGGTTCTGGGTGTTCTTAGGAAAAAGCGGACCCTCTGCGGGATGATGAAAAGGCACTAAAAATTAAATGTGGTGGTGGCTGCTTAGCTGTGCATGCACTAAAAATGCTTCCATTTGAAATCTAGCTTCGCTGTGCATACACTAAAAATGATTCCACGTGAAACCTAGCTTAGTAAAACTTCAAAAAAATTGCACATTGCGAAACAGGTACCAGTAACTTCTTTTTTTTTTAGACATGGAAAATAAGTCTGAAAGACACACCGTGCGTGCAGCACAGATCTGGGGATACCGAGATCAAGTATTCTTAGCTACACTCTTGTGTTCCTTACCAGGAGCCTGGTGGCATGCCAGATTAAGCACGGGGCAGCTAACCAAAAGGGGGGTCACTGAAATCCAATAGCACCATGAGAGCCAGAAGGGACAGTCTGCTCCTGTGAAGAGGGAAAGCCTTCGTGACCCCATTGGGTAGTTCTGCCCTATCCCATTGGGCCCTTATGAATTCAAACTCACTCCATAAGCAGGGAGATTTCTAGGGTTGACTGTGTGTCAATCAAGCAAAAAGCATCCCTATAAGTACCAGGATGTTAACTCCAAGGTCAGAGTTCCAACTCACCATCACGCCGCAGGAGAAAGATAAAGCCATTTGCTCCTGTAAGAACTTAGTCTCAGGAAGCCGGAAGGGCAGTTCTACCTTGCACTACAAGATCACCATGAGTCAGAAGTGACTCTGTGGCACTGAGTTTTTTAATGTCTCAAGATAGTCAACATACCAAGACCTCTGGTCTGTCGGGGTCCAAACAGAGTGGACTTATAAAACTTGAAAGAAAGCATGGCTAACATAATTTCTACAAAAAAAAAATGTTTCAACCTCCAAAGCATGCCTCCCTAAATCTCAAAGTCACAGTCTACCAAAGACACCAAAAGTTCCGTCTCCCCCAACCCACTTACAAGGACCACCGGAAGAAAGCAGTGTTCATTTGGCTGAGGGGTCTTTAGCTGCTGTAAGCGCTCACTGCCCCAGACTCAAAGACCACGTAACCTTCGTGCATATGTGGTTTTCACACTGCCCAAAGCACAATAAGAAAAGTAAAGGCAAAAATCCAGCTCATGACATTACACATTTTCATAGGCAAGTGCCCCAAGGTGGCCCAGGTGGCGCCCTGAAAGTTAGCAAGGTTGGCAAAAGCTCTCACTCAGTGGCTGTGAACGAGAACAACTGGGAGATCCGAGTCACACTAGCCCATATGATAGCTACAAGTTTCATGGAGTGAACGGATGTACTGCCTTCGAGTTGACTCTGATTGATAGGAAGGCCAGCAGACAGGGTAGAAATGGCTCTGTGCCTTTGAGTCTGCAAGCCCTCAAGGTGGTAAGCCTCATCTTTCTGTCACAGAACTGGCTGGTGGTTTCAAAATGCTGATCTGGTGGTTGGGAGCCCAAAGCGTAACCACCATGCGACCAGGGCTCCTGATATGGCACGAGGGAGCATGTAAAAATGTGGTGCACCAACAATAACAGCAATAAACGCAAAACAGTTCATGAGTAACTTTGCAGGTTGGGGACATGCTGAAAAGATAATATCGTACAGGATGGCAACGGTTAAGATAAAATCAGACCGACCCCTCAAAGTCATTTCATGATTTCCTCTTTTAGTTTCCCAATTCAGTTGCTAGAAAAGCAACAGGTGCACACGAGCCTCCTTAGAGGTCCACTGGCTGGGGCTACACCAGGAAAGACACAATCTCCTTAGACACAGGCACACGCTCTGTGGTCACCAAGAATGCCAACGGTCACCAATACAGACAGACTAGACTGATGCTGCTTACCCCCATAACCCCAGGACTTTCAAAGTCCCTCCTAGAACTCATTGTTACTGAGGCAGGATCATTATGGCAGGGAACACATCATCCCCTGCTGAGAGTCACTGGCTGAGTTCCAATAAGAGGAAAGGGGCCGCCTCACCATTACACAGGACACTGGGGTGTCGCCAATATGTGGCCCTGCCTTCTGTGTCCATGCAGTTATTGAGTTTTCACAGTTCGCATGACTCTAACCACAAAAAACCTTCTTACTTAGAAAGCTTGACATCACTCCGATGGTCTGAAGGTGGGACATGCTCTCTTCTCTGAGAAGGGGGACACTGCCCAAACAAAGACGCGAAAAGCAGATATACAAAGTAGAGTCTCATGACCCATAGGATGAGAGGTGCATTTTTATTAAGGGTTGCCTACAGGCTGTATACCGATATAAGTGTGCAATTCTGGGTTGAAATGATTCTTAAAGGTTCCAGGTCAACATTAGAAATGCCCGTGTCAGATATCCACCGTGTTTCCATTGGGAATGCTTTATGAGGGAGATTCTGACTGTCCTTTCTCCCTTATCTGAGTCTGGCCAAGGCACCCACAGTTGCACATACCAGCACGATGGCCTTCTCTTGGACTATGTGAAGTTTTCTTTTTTAATCAATGGAACGGGATGGGCTGCCGAAACAAACAAACAAATCAAAACCATTGCCAATGAGTTGACTGTGATGACTAGAGTGCCAATAGAACTGAGTGCAATTGTCCATGTGGGTTTCAGAGGTTGTCAATCTTTACTGGAGTCAAAAGCCTGATAAGGCCCGGGTGTTCTCTCCAGAAGAGCCCTTTATTCTAACCAAAAGGCCATTATTCAAAGTAACTGTGAAGCAAGGCTTTCACAGCATTATGTCAACATGCATTGACTTCGGTCCACTTCTTTTCCCGTAAGGAGAATCACCAACAAGCACTGGCCCCAATAACCCGTGCTGTTGAAGACCGTCTAGGCATGAACACATCTTACCTGGATGTTCATCTACTTCTTCTCCATGTTTTTCCTCCCCACCCGGTCACTAAAACTCCACACCTACATTTTCTTCGTTATCAATGAACAGCTTCTTCAAACCCATGCTTAAGAAGGTTTAGAAGTTGGGATTCGCTTGGACAGGAACAGCGACCCACGTCTCTGACAGTGTCTGTTGAAGAGACACCAGGTGCCCTCTCCTCGCTAAGATGATGATGGCTTCCAAAGAGAAATGTTAGGGTCATGCACCGATGCTCCTAATGAATTTCATGAATGACTTAGTTGGCTGGGAAGATGGCGCAGCTCTGGGCTGCCTTGCCTTCTAGCAGTCCATGAGGCCACCGTGAGCCATGGTAAAACAGAAGGCACTGTAATACCAGTATGTTGGGAGGATTTATCAGGAGAGACCTGTGCTAAGGCCTCGACAAATAGTAACTAATTTACTTGGTACTTGGAGCCTGGGAACCCAGACCATAATTCTCTATCAACAGATAAGGACATCACCCCCTCACTGCCACCCCATCCTTCCAAGTCAGTCTATAAATATATTAAAGGCTCATGCATATGTAGGAGGAACAGGCATGCACTGTGCTTATGGTTCCATAAGATGCACACACATAGATCAACGTAACTGTACACTCTGTGTATGTGAGTGTCTACCCCCATCTGTGGGTAAACTTCTAGGCAGATACAGCTCCAAAAAGAACACATACATATGGACCCGATTTAAAGATTTTTCCCATCAATGCACTTGATAACCACATCGTTCCCATCAGTAAATACTGCAAAATAATTCTAGTGTCAGTTTCCCATTGGCAAGTCTATTAAAAGATTAAATTGTTGACATAAGCAAACGGATTCTTCCCAGCTCCAGCCGGGGAGGATCGCTTGAGAGGCAAGCCACGGCCACAGCTTTGTTGTGACTCCTGTCATGGCCGAGTTCAGGCAGAATCATGGCGGAGTCACCAGTTGACGCCTGGGATACTTTCTGCCGCCTGATGACTTTGCAACTGCCATTCAGCTCCTTCCACTATTGGCCTGGCAGTCCAGAGATGAAATTAGTCCTTCTCCTGACAGCTCCCAGTCTGAGAGACTCCCTGTCCCCTGGTGCGCTTTCTTTCTGAAAGGAGAAGTCACCGTGGATGCTGAGCAAGCAGACAAACAAGTGCTGAGAACCACACCCCACTGAAGGAGACCAGCCAGCCTACCAATTTCTCCCAGGACGACCAGCTACTCAGGAAACAGGGCACCGAGCAGAAGCACCAGATGGAGGCCACTGGGGACACGACATGCAAGGCCTGTTTTTAGGGGGCTGCTGGTAAAGTTTAGAATATTCTCTCTCTTTTTCCTTGCAGTCATGGTGGTCAACTAACCTGAACCATGGACTCTCCTGTGTTGATCTAGTTACTGGGGCTAAGGGAAGCCAAATGATGTCCCCATAACCTTCTGATTCAGTGTGTGTGTGGGGAAGGGAGGTGGGAAGAAACAGGCCATGGATAGGCAGAGAAAATAACTACCCACAACAATGGTCTGAGGACATTGGACCATAGTGTGAGGGCGACTGGGGCCTTTTGAGAGGGCTGGAATACAACGGGACCCCAAGGTTGACTTTCTTTTGGTCCTCAACAGGCCCCCCCTCTGCTACTCAGTTCTGGATGGAAGGGGCCCTGGTGTGACCTTCCCTTGATGTCTTCTAAAACACCTCCACCGCTGTCAGCTGTCCTGAAAGGTCCATACAGAACAGGGCCCTTTCAGGAGAGAAATGTGCCTTGGAGCAAGTCAGTGCATCGGGCCAGATGCGACTGCTTTTGTTTTGCCTCTGCAACCCCAGGGCTGTGGAGAACCTTCCAGAACTCCAGCTCTTTCAGCCCCCTGTTTCATTCCTCCCTGCGCTGAGGTTAACCTCGCTCCTCTGGCAAGCATGCATGCTCAAAGCCTGCTGGCAGCACTGGGCTGTGAGGAACTGCACTTCTCGAAGGTTCGAAGGAACCTCCAGACCTAAGCTCCTCAGCCATCAAATGCATCAGCAGAGACATGTCTGGGAAGGTCTAAAGGGCCGACAGGGAGCGGCTGCTCCCTAGAATGACTCCCTATTTACTTGGGGCTTATGTCATGCTCCCCGGTTCCAATGGGCAGAAAGCAAACGCTTCACGATGGGCAGCCATCCACAGGGAGCTCCTGGAGGCTTGTCTAGAGAGAGGCAGGAAGTCCATGGGAGGTGAAGAGTCTTTGCTCTAGAGGGAGAAGATCCGAAACTGGAAACTGACCCTGCTGGGGAGAGGAGCCACTGCTCCCCTTGGATTGGCCCCTCTCTGTCTGCCGTGTCCAGCTGAGCAGGGTGACCAGACCCTGCTCCACCACCCCTCACTTTAACTGAAACAACATGCCCCGTGGGTGGCTGAGCTGCGGCCCCAGGCTCCACCAGAACCACAGAGTCACCCCATCAAAAAAGCACACCCCCCCATGCTCAATTCTGAAATGACCTTCATTTGGGGAGGCCCCATCCTCCACAATCCAGTCACAGCAGGGGGGTGTGGAGAGACAGATGTGGATGGGCACCCTCATGTCCTCAGGAGACGTCCGTCTCCAAAGGGGCTGTGACCTAAGCCCGGTCTCTGTCCTTACGCAACTCCGATCCCCACCCCGCTGTCCCACATGGGCGCCACGCTAGGCAGTTCTCCTTGGTCACTCGGGCCCTCCCTGCCCTCCTGTCCCCTCCCACATTCAGACTCTGTCTTCCTGCTTCCAGAGAAGCTGCCACACTTCTCCCTCCCTTCACTGTTAACTCACATCCCCATCCTTCCTCACCAGGCCCAGCATGCCTGTCTCTTGCCTGAACTCTGGGGTCCCCTCTCAGCCTCAGGGGCCCACCCCAATAAGCCCTGGGTCAGTGAAAAGCACATCTCACGACGTGACCTCAGGGGTCGGGTCCTTTGCCTTCATTCCTTTGTGCGGCCATAGCTCCCAGCCTTGACGCAGGCCACCGAGAAGCCAGAGCGGTATGGCCGCTGCCACACACCCCATGGCCCTCTCGTTCTCTCTCCCTCCTTCAAACAGGCTTCTCGTCATTGCTCAGGATGTCCGTACCTTCCACACGCTCACCCTCCTCCCTCCTCCCTCCCCCCTCCCCCACTCCGGCTGGGATACGCTGTTGTATGACTCTCCAGGCTTCATCCATAGGAAAGCCTGCAGAGCTTCACCACTTCCTCCGGCCACTTCGCCCTGCCATTGACCCTGTCCGAGTTCCAGCAGCACTGGACCCTCTTAGGGGGATGTACAGAGCACCCACCTTTCTCATCATGGGCAACACAGCACGGAAGTGAGCAGGCCAGGGTCTGGGGATGGGGTTCAAATCCTGACTCTGCTCCATGCCCACGGTAAGGTGACTTACTTCACCTCTCCAGCCTCATGTTCCCCTGTCTATAAAACAGGGATAATGATAGAACCTAGCTCTTAAGGACAAGGCGTTGTGGTGGCCCAGTGGGTTCGGTGCCAGGCCACTAATGGACAGTTTGGCAAGTAAAACCCACTACCTGTGTGGTCGGAAAAGGACAAGCCTGCGGGGTGGCTCTTTTCTGTCCCACAGCATCGCTATGCCTCGGAATCTACCGGACTATAGGGAACTTGGATGTTTTTCCCTCGTGCAAATTGAAGCTCAAAGTGTCTCGAAGAGAACATGGCCCCCAGTCCGCATGCCAATGAATGTTGTCTGGTGGTATCGTGGGGGTTTTCATGATGAGGCCAAATGGACTGTCAGCCTGGCATACTCCTGCAATGCCCATCACTCAGACCCAGGAGCCACGACAGACCTCCTTTCCATTGCTGCATGTTTCATTCAATATGGCGACGCCAATTAGCTCCCTCCCCAGAAGTGTAGAGAAATGACAACCATTCATTGGCCGGTACTTCTCTCCCTAGCCGCACCAGACAGAGATGAGAGGGAGCCGCCCAGGGAAGCCCTGGGAAGCCCTGGAGCACATCCCAGCCAGATGGAAACCACAGGTGCCATCTCCAGCACCCTCTACTGGGTGAAAGGGTTAACTGAGGTGCAGGTTTTAATTATACAAACCTCATCCAATATTCATCTACTCAGAGATGGTCCTTCATCTCCTCTTGGCTTCGAAGGATCAAAGGACTGGCTTTATCACACAGATCGTGTTTCCGCTTTCAGGGGAGGGAAAGGTATCCAATGAATCCCCAGGAAGGATGTCAGTGGGCTGATCTCCCCTCGCCTGGCACTGCAGGACGGAGACAGACCTGGGCAAGAGGGCAGCTTTCATGTAGGGAATCTGACAAGGGCGGGGGTGGGGTGGGGGTTATCTCCTGGAGGGTGCTTCACATGGGTGTTTGGAAATGAGAACACCTTGTAAACCTGGAAGTAGCTCACCATCTGAGAAAGTTTATTCACAACTCAATTCCGTAACACGGAGATTTCTAACCTTCTAAATGAATGAGCATAAAATAAATCTAGGTCTCAGTCCTTGTATGATCCATTATGTTCACCACGAGCCTTCAACACGTGCCGTAAGCCTGTAGGACTATTTCCCAAAGTGGGTCCAAAAGACCCCTGAAGGTTGGGGATGGGGGGAGGGAGGAATGTCAGGAACCTGGAATGATCCACTCACAAACTCAATGCCATTGAATGGCTGCAAACCCCGATTGACCTTACTGAGACTGGGAATTCTTTACTCGAGTAGACAGCCCCTTCTGTGTCCTGTGGAGCAGCTGGTGGTTTCAAACTCCTGGTCTTCTGGATGACAGACCAACTCTTAAGCCCTATACCACCAGGAGTGACTGGTGAGGTGTATTGGTGACAGCACAAAACTTTTCATTGCCAAGGGGCACCAGGTAATTTTTTTCCCCTAAAAAGTGCCAGTAGACCAAATACGCTTGGGCACCTGTGGCTTATACTGTTAGTAGATGCACCTGTCTTTGTCAATAAGCAAGTTTATTGACATGACTGCAGATACAAAGGTGTGGGAGATGGAGGTTGGGGTGGGAGCTGGCGGAACAAAGGGTCAGGAAAGAAGTGTTGAAGGAAGTGGGGGAAGGAAGGAAAAGGGACTGGCAATGGTCATTGACCCCAAACGAGATGAAGTCATCTGCGTTGCCCTGCTTTGTGTGGGCATGGGCTTCATTCCTTAGACTCTCCCTTTAGGCCTTTGAACCCAGATGACCTCTCTGTAAACAGACTGGGGACATATTGGAGGTGACAGTCAAGTTCAAAGTGACCCAGGAATCCCTGAGGGGAACAGAACCTAGAGGCAGCCAGGAAGTATTTCCAGTCCCAATGGAAGGATGTTGCAGAACGTGAAACTCGGTGGCAAAAGCAGGCCCAACTGACCAAGCCAGACCAAAGATGGGACAGAGCTGAACCAAAGATCTACAGAGACAGGCCAAAGATCTATGGAGACCCAGCAAAGATCTACAGAGTGGGACCAGAGATCTAGAGAAACCTACCAAAGACCTATAGAGATGGACCAATGAACTACAGAGTCCCACCAAAGATCTACAAAGAGGAATCAGAGATCTACAGAGGTGGATGATAGATCTACAGAGACAGGCCCAAGCGAGAGAGACGAGGAGTCAGAGAGGAGAGACTTCCGTTGATTTCTGCCAGAATTGATGTAGTAGTCATTCACCATGTTAGCACAATTATATCCATCACGGCGTCCAAGTCTCACCAGCATCTGTGGCCCAAGTTTCCCTCAGGCTTATCCAGAAACCTCTGACTTCCTGCAGGACTGTGGTTCAGAGTGAGGCTTCTTTCACAGGGGATGGCCAGGGGTTAGTCATCTGCTAAAGAGTCCAGTGCATCCCCACTGCCTGCATGCTTTCTCTCCAAATCCAGACCCACGCGGGGTTCTCCAAGCTGGTCTCAAACCACTTCTCAGGCACCTTCTAGGCTCGCATGAGAAGGCCTTCTCTCTGTGACACCTCCCAGAAGTGTGCTCCTCCTGGTGGGCTCAGAGTCCTTTATGCACAGAGAAATCAAGTTCCTGGATGAAGCACTGAAGGGAGCACTGACTGAGCAGCAGAAGTACCTCGCTGCTGACCAAAGGGGGACCACTTTGGAGCGCATCGAACCAACCCCAGGAAGAAAGACCTGGCAATCCGCTCCCATGCAGAAGTCAGCCAAGACAACCCGATGGTGCAGGTGTCCTCTTCCTCTGTCACCGGGGTGGGGTGGGGGTGGAGCTAGCTGATGACATTGGCTCGATCACATCTTTAAGACCTTGGCAGAGTGACAAGTAAGGAACCTCGAGGGTGAACCTTGGGGCTATTCACTCAGAGGTGAGTGATTTGAGGCCGTCAGTCATGCTGCGCGGCAGAAAGATGGCACCATCTGCTTCGGAACAAGTTTGCAGCCTTGAGCGTTCACAGCCTTACAATGAGTTGAGTAGCTCAATGGGTTAGTTTCTGGTGGCCTGAGATTGGCTGTCTTCTAGGGAAGACGGGAGTTTCTAGAAGGTGAGGGCTGTTCTGGGGCAATTCTGCTGGAGGCTTGGCAAGCACTGTGTTGTTGAAAAAGTCAGGAGAGAAGAAGAGGGCTCGTACACGAGTCTTCCGAGGTGGTAGGGACTAAATTGCAAAGGGTGACACGCATACTATTTGGGGGCTGCAGACCCTCATGCAGCCTCCTGACTTCAGGAATGAGAGCACAGTTGATGAAGCACTGACAGACCAAGTGGGCAAGGGGCCCACAGCCTGCAGAGTGGCTACATTTGTCTTGCGAAGGGGCAGCAACAGCAGCATCTGGCACGATGAGACTTGAACAGAGGAGCTCAGAACCGGGCCACGCTGTAACACGATGCACCAGGATCTGGTTGGAGTGCAAACAAGGTGTGCTTTCTTCCCCCAGTCCACAGCGGGCGCCCTGCCAAGCTCACACAGTGTTGGCTATTTTTGCAAGTCTAATAGGGTCCTCGGAGGAACGGGGGAGGGGACTGGCAGTTCATAATGACTCTCACTATGTCTGCTGCATTTTGAGCCAAGATGAGATGCTAGACAATCCCCTGTCGAGTGTCAAGGGCTTTCAACTCGCCCTTTCACTGGGGTAATGCCACTTCAAACCAATTCAGGTTTCTTGTGACCCCACCTATCCAAACGGATCCACTTTGCTCTTTTCAGCCCAAAAAAGAGGTCGGGATGTGCCCAGAACAAAGGGCGGGCCTTGGGTTCCGGGATCCTAAGGACAACACCGGCCCTACAGAAGTGAACATGGCACCATCAAAACTGTGCACTGTCTACAGCTCTCCAGGCAGGGTGTGTCCTATCTATGTCACCCATCAGATTCACCCCCTGCAGGTTCCAGGCCTTCCCACCTCAGGGCAGAGAGAATGGCTTTCCTGGAGAGACCCTGGGAGAAACCTGCTCGTCAATTCCCTTGGAAATCAACCAGACCACACACACACACACACACACACACACACACACACGTGTCAACCCAGGTAAAAATTAGCCCCTGCAGTTCACTTCAATTTTATTAGATATCACAAGAAATCATGGCTCCCTGGAGGCATAGATGGGCTATGTGTTGGGTCGCTTGGCTGCAATGATAGCAGTTCAAAACCACCTGCTGCTCCACAGAAGAGAAAGGAGGTTTTCTATTCCTGGATTGATTTACAACCTTAGAAACTCACAGGAGTAGGTATACCCTGTCCTAGAGGGAAGCTGGATTCCCATAGCCCAGTTGGAGGGTCCAACACAAACCAGGAGAGAATTATAATGATTACGATGTAGCCAATAAGTAAAATACTGTATGCAGTACGTTGTGAGTCTTATTCTCAAGCATGTGGAAAGGCGTTTGTGAGGACATACGGAGGGTGAGGGGCCAATGTTTCAAGGAAGCTGAGCTAGGACTGAACTAGTCAAGCTAAACAGATGGGAAGGGAAAAGGAGGCGTAGGTAATTATCCATAACAGTGTCCTCCTTCTTTTATTTAGAGACTTTCATACTTAGTTCAAACAGAATCAATATTGCTGGAGATCTCTCAGGAAAACCAAAGCATGCTACTTACATTCCGGGGGAAACGAAACAGGCTACAATTCACAGAGAGCCCTCGTCCTGACAAAGGGGAAAAACCAAAGCAAACGGTGCCAGACGAGTAAGTGGTGACACAGCAGGTGCACACTGGGCTGGGGCTGCTAGCACAAGGTCAGGAGCTTGAAACCACCCTCTACTCCAAGGGAGAGAGATGAGGCTGCCTACCCCATCTAGTCTTAGAAATCCACAGGGATAACTCTACCCTGTCCTATAGAGTCACTACAAGTCAGAGTTCACGTGCTCAAGTGAGAGGTTTGGGTTTTGTTTTTTAGTAAGTAAGAAGGACCTCTAATGGTCTAGTGAGCAATGCTGGGGGCGGCTAACCACAGTTTGAACCAGCAGCCACTCCAGGGTCACAGAAAAAGGGCACATAAAAGAAAACCCAGTCATTTCAAACGTGATTGCATACCCGGGGCGGGGTTGGGGGGGCAGGGCACTGTGGCCTGGGGTGCTCCCTGAAAGCGCTTGGGTTTCACAACCACGAGTCAATCAGAGGGACAAAGCGGAGGCTGCCTTCTCCAGTCGCAGAGGAACAGTCTCAGAAGCACGACACAGCATCATGACGCGCGGGAAACCGCCTGATGGCTTTGGGGTTGGCCTTGAATTGTAGACCCATGAACCCAGGTTCAAAGTTAATGACAGCGGGGTCCAACACACTCATTTCACTAACATGGGAAACCGAGGTCCAGAAATCAGTCACCCTGAGGGCCCAACAAATCAAGCCAACGCTGGCAGTCGGACGACCCAATGCCCCCAGGTGGGCAGGGTTCCAGATGGCTCTGTCTAAAAATCTAGACATGCCACCATAGCAACAGGAGCCATGGGCTCCAGACTATTCGTTTTCTGTAAAAATCAGTCGTATGTATGTGTCAGGATTCTGAGAAAAGCAAGGGAGGAATGCTCAACATCTTTTGACCATGTTTACTACAACTGTATCCAGTCAGTAAAGTCCTCTGGGGTGGATGTCGAATTTCTTAGGTAAGCACTGAACTATAAACCTCAAGGGCAGTGGTTCCAACCTACTAGTCACTCCACAACAGGGAAAAAGGGCTACTGGTTCCTATAAAGATTTGCAGCCTCTGAAAACCCTTTGTTGGGTCGCTGTGGGTCAGAATTGACCCGATGACAGTGACTTTTGATTCAAGAAAAGAGGCCAGAAAAAAAAAAAAGAAAGAAAGAAAAGAAAAGAAAAGAGGCCTGGCTCTTCTAAAACCAGGCCTCTAATCCACACCTCTCCAAAGTGTTCATGAAGATGCACAGCAAAGGCAGGTAAGTACATCAACTTTCTTGCATTGCAAATTGATTTTGCAAGTGCGTTCGGCCTTTCTGCTTCCTCTTCTCCCACCTGCCTCTGAAATGGGCTTTCCATCTTTCAAACGACGCAAAAGGAAAAAGAAGAGAAAGAAAAGCATTCCCTGGTCTGAAAAGGCACTCTGCCCGCCCCCCCCCCCCCCCCCCTCCCCGCCCCCCAAACTGGGATGTTTCACAGAAACAGAAAAAGGAGAAGGTGGGTGGAGGCTGGATTTCTTGGCAACCAAGAACAAGGAAGCACTTTTCCAATTGGGGCTGCAGAGGGAGCCAGAAGCATGCAGTGTGAGCAGGCAGAGACTATTTCAGGAATGGTATAAATCCAAATGTCAGAGAAACACATAGACACGGGCCTCCAAAAGACCACATGCCCAGGGCTCAGACACATACCCCTCCAAAGCTTGGGGCAGGGGAGATGTTTAAAGAACACCTTATGTGCTCAGAGAAGACATCGCACATAATTTCCTTTTGGGTGTAGGAAATGAGCGGGAATGTGAAAACAAAGGATTTTTTTCCTGTTAAGTAAAAGGACAATTGATTAAAAAAAATGTTTTTCCTCCCATGGAGTAAGAGGCCAATCAATGAAAAAGAGATAGACACATGCTGAAAGGACCAAGGTCAAGGTTCAAAAACAAACCCTGGACAAGATGGAAGCTTCCCTGGAAAGAGAGGTAGTCTTTTATGGGTCATTTTTTCTGGAAGAGAGTCTAATGGTCGCTGACATCTGTGTTTCGTGTTCTCTAAGACATCGTTCTGGGACAGGGGATTGTTGCAGACAGGGAAGATGGAGTCAGAGGAGAAACCAAATGTTCAGGGATGGGGAGAGGGATGAGAGCCAGAGAGACAAGGAAGAAGTGAACCCTGGTAACCCCTCCTAAAGTTAGCAATTAGCAGAACAAAGGTGTCCTTTTGGGCATGAGGGTGGGCCTAACCCCAAGCCAAGGTATTGTCCTTTGCTCCACATGCAAGTGGAAAGTAGACAATAAAAAAGGAGTGTGTACAAATGTTGATGCATTCGAATTATGGTGCTGGCGAAAAATAGTGACAGTTCCATGGACTTCCAAGAACATCTGTCTGGGAAGAAGTACGGCCAGCCGCTCCATCGAAGCAAGAAGACAGGACTAGGTCTGATGTACTTTGAGCATCCTGGCAGGAGGAACTGTGAAGAAGGACATCAAGCTTGGTAGACGGTCAGGAGAAGAAGAGGTAGATGGACACGGGGGTTGAAACAATTGACTCAACCATAAAAAACGATGGGGTAGCTGGTAGAGGAAGGGGCACGGCTTTGTTCTGTTGCACATAGGGAAGCATTATAATTTAGAATTGACACGACAGTTCACCATCAACAACACTCGGCAATGTTGCCACTAGGTAACAAAAAGAGATCCAACAATCCTCTAAAAAGGATCTGCTAATTATAGCAACACAGTACCGAAGCTACCAAACCCAACCCAGTGCTAGGCAATCATTTCAAATTCTTCATGATCCAACAGGATAGAACTGCTTCAGCGGGTTTTCCACGCTGTATTCTCTGAATTGGCATTAACCAAAGGGCAGGGGTTTTTTGTTTTTAATCTTTACGGAAACAGATTGCCACATCTTTCTCTTTTGGAGTGGTGGGTGTTTTTCAACTCATGCATCGGATGGTTAGAATTTGAGTGCTGAACCACTGTGCCAACGGGAGTCCTTACAGCCAACGCAGTGGGATGGAAAAAGACAGGTATTTTCATCCGTGGCAGAACAACATTTAGCTTGTAATTCTAAGCAATAAAGAGCTCATCTTCTGACAGGTCTTTCAAAACACACCAAACACATGTAATAACAAGGTACAATGATGTAGATGTGCTTTACACCATAACGGAGAGACAGGGAGGATGCTTCGTAATGCCGAGATTCTAGAGAAAACCTTAACCATGCATCGAGCCTAAAATTCTAGTCTGCTACATCCAAGTCACCCAACATTAATGAGATGCCCTTATCACAGGTATGGTGCCAGCGTCCTTCTACCCCAGAGAAGGATAAGGCCTCTGTGTCAAATAGGAGGTGAAGTAGGGGAGGAGACAGAAGATTCAAAACTGTAAAAACACCAAAAAGCAGGTGGTAGGGCCATACTAGGATCAAACCATATTAGGTAAATTAAGGTTCAAGTTGGAATAGCCAAAGTTCTCTATGATTATTTTCAACAAACTATTTATGGACCCAACTGGTCATAAAACAACACTCAAAATCAATAAAGGCTCTTACAATGGAATTTAGACTAGGTCAACAAGTGTCCCCCAGGCCCTCAGCCTAGTGCTAAGGCAAGGGGCATCAGTGTTGATTTTCCAACTCCTCTGAGGCTTGTTTTCACTTCTAAACCTTTTTTGGTGATGTTTCTCTGAAGACTGCATGTAAGACTGCATGTTTCTCTGAAGGCTGCACATAGGACACTGTCAAATATACCAGGCAGCAAGAACGAATGGGACTGGGAGAGAGTCCTTGGGCTCTGGGAGAAAGAGTCAATAGCTCTGAATTAGGGTCTCAAGTTTAGCTGAAAAGAGATGGCAGGTGACACAAGGGTTCAGAAAAGAAACAGGGGAAGGCCACACTTCTTGTCTAGAGGACCAGAAAGGTGACATATGTCCATGCCTAGGATGAGAAGAAACATGCAACAAAATATGCCCAGCCACCATTCTAGACACACTCAACCTGAAGCTCCTCTACACACTAGCTTCAGAGAGACAAGAAATAAATGAGAAAAGCCCAACATCTACCCACCCTACGTCCCCCAGCCTAGCAAGAGGTTCTAGGGTGCACAACCACACACCGAAACTGAGGCCCATAATGGCAGCTAGTGTCCACAGGACAAAGGACTCAAGATAGGTAAGAAGCTAGAGATCTGCAGGAGACCCCCTCGAATACTCAACAGAGTACAAAGAAAGACAGGGGTTGATGCAAACCATCCAAGCCTAGAGAAACAACCACTGAGCAGGATAAAAACAAGGCTCCCAGAATTGATGGAGCTCCCAGAATTGATGGGATGCCCTCTCTAAATTAATGCAAAACTGGTTAAAAAAAAAAAAACCATCCCCACCCCCTCTGCTTCACCTTCCTGTTGATGTTACACGGAGATCTGCAGGAGCCCTGAAGCCACCATCATTGGATCCACAAGACTTTTCACCCACCACCCTGTGATCTTCTTGAGCTTTTTACCATTGAATGTGGCTGTGTGTCTAAAGAGGGTTTTATGGGCTACTATCAGACTTATGGATTTGATCTGGGCTGGACTGGCATGTTTGCTTGAGGTACAACAACTTTTTGATATAAAGCTCTCTCACACATTAAAAAAAAAATGGAAAACTATGCAGCCAACCATCTGACAGAGATCCATATGCATGTCCATTCTAAAGAGAGGTGACTGCAAAAGAATGAAATGACTGTCACAAAAAATTCAAATTTTGCTGAAGTAAATTCAAAATGGTTGCAGAGGAGATCACCAAGGAACGGACAGAAAATTGCCACTAGATTCAAAATGGAAGGTCATTGCTAATGGCATCGGACAATGAATAAGGGATATCACTGCTGATGTCAAATGGATCTTGGCTGAAACCCGAGAATACCTGAATGATGTTTACCTGTTTTGTATTGATTACAAAAAGGTCCCTGACTAGAGAATCATTACAAATCATGGGTCACATGGCAAAGAATGAGAATTCTGGTGCACGTCATCATACTCGTGAAAAATGTGCACATAGACCCAGAGACAGCCATTTCAACAGAACAAGGCAAAACAACATGGCTTATACTCTGGAAAGGTATGTTTCAGGGTTGTATAATGCCACGATACTTATTCAGTACGTAGACTGAGCCAATCATCTGGGAAATTTCCCAGTTTAGAGAAGAGCACAGTCTCAGGATTGGTCGGGGATTAATCAGCAACTTCCAATGACAAGCCTTGCTTGCTGAACGTGAAGAAGGTTCAAAGTGTAGGCTGATGAAGATCAAGGACCAAAGCCTTCCTTTGGGATGAAACTCCCTGTGAGGCAAATGGAAAGTTGCATGGCTTTGTCCATGGACAGCATCATGGTCAACAGAGACAAGAATGGAGTTGCCAAGGACTTCGTGTTGCTTGGATTCCCAAACAGCATCCGTGGAAGCAGCTGTCAAGAAAGTGGATGCCATGCTGCAATGGGAAACTCTTGCAACTGACCTCTTGAAAGTTTTAAAAAAAACAAAACAAAACAAAGATGCCCCTGAAGGTTCACTTACCAGGAAGCCAGGACATTTTCAGTCACCTCATACACATGTGAAAGGCAGAAGGGAATTATTGCTGGTGCATGTGAACGAGAGGGTTGGTGCAGAATATGGACTACACCATGGGATGCGAGTAGAATAAACAAATCTGTCTTGCAAGACGCTCAGCTGTAGAGTTCCTTAGAAGTAAGGATGGAGCAATGGGTTCAAACACTGCATTAATTATGAGGGTGGTGCAAGAGGAGACCAACAATAAGCCAGGATTCAACCACGAGGTGGAATCAACTAACCACCAGCACCTAAGAACATCAACAACAAAAGGACTAGAAGACACGCTATCTGATATTCTCAAAGGACTGTTGCCCACTCCAGCCTCTAGTCCCATGATCAAGATTAGAATCCACCTTGCATAGAATTTTCAGACAAGTCTTCAAAGAAAAAATGGTCAATGTCTGTCACAGACTAAGCACGTCATCAGACGCCCTAATTCATTTCTTATCAGAGTCTATTCTTACTCATAGCAGCCGTATGGAAAAGGGCAGAGCTGCCCCTGTGGGTTTCTGAGACTGGAACTCTTCACAGGAGTAGGAAGCTTCATCTTTCTCCCACAGAGAGACTGGTGGTTTCAAATTTCTGACCTTCTGGGTAGCAGCCCAATATGCATCGGTCATTAAAAAAAAAAACTAACAGACTTAAGAGAATCAAGCCATTCCTAAGTTAATGTCACCACAGAAGGAATCTCAAAACAACTTCCAGGAACACAAAAACCATCTGTCATTCAACAAGGTCAAATTCACAATGAATGGCAGCTAATGAAAGACCACTAGGCATACAAAATGGCAGGAAGAAAGAGCCTATAATGAGAACAATCAGTTGGTTGAAATCAACTCTCCACTGGCAGAGAGGTCAAAAAGAGCTGAAAAAGATGAGAACAACTATTATCCCTGTATTTTATTTATTCAAACAGTTCAGTAGAGGGAAGGAACATATAACCACTCAAACTAAACTTCCAGAAATGAAATTCCAATGTCTGACAGGAGAAAGATACTGGATGAAAGGAATGACAGAGTCAACCCAGATGGAAAGATCACAGCACCAACAACAAGCCAAAATGAAATGCATCGGGGAACAGAATGAAGAACAATGAAGACGTCAGTAGCAGATTGTAAAGAAAAGCCTGAACTCCTCAAAGCCAAAGGGGTATGATAAGAGATGTCAACCAGGACCACACAAAGGAAAGAAGCACACCAGGAATGGCAACCACACAGGAGAGGCCATGTGCGATCATTCCCTCACATGTTTTTCAAACATAATTTACTGCTTAAGCAAAAACAACACTGCTGTATGCGGGAGTTTAAGCATAAAGGTTATAAAGTCAGAAATGAAAATGTACTGTTATAATGCTTTTATATCTACTTGGCGCAATACAATATCACTTGAAGATGGGCCGTGATAAGTTAGACTCTATTGACACTAATAAGCAAACAGCCAAAGAAGGCAATACAATAGAACCTTTTAGAAATACTCTTAATACAAAAAGAAAGCAGAGACAGGAGAAACACAACAGATGTGACAAGTAACAAAACAACAAGAGATACTCAAGCCTCCCATTAAGATCCTTATTGAATGTAAATGGTTTAAACATGCCCAAATAAGGGCAGAGGTGATCACTTATAATGATATTTTGTTAAATGAAGATCTACACTCATGTACCCTACAAAGTGAAATATGATGATATATGAATGTCAAATGTAAATAGATGAGTTGAAAGACGATAAAACATTCCAACATTACACACACAAAAGTAACTCTCTGGCAGAAATCTTAACACCAGACAAAGTAAATTTCAGAGCAAAGTCTATTACCAGAGATGCGGAGGGTCATTTCATAATCATAAAGTAATCAATCAATCAAGACAAGATAACAATCTCACATGTCTATGCACATAATAACAGAGCTTTGAGACAGGGACGGAACAAGGAGAAATAGACAAAATTAAAATTACAGTCAGAGCTGTCAACATTTCTCGCTTAATAGAACAAGTTGGAAAAAAAAAAAACAACAAAAAAACAGCGAAGCCGTAAAAGGAATAACAGAAACTGAGTTGACCTAAATGAAGCTTATAGAACAGGGCACTCAGCAACAGCAGAGATTTGCACCTATTCTCAACTTGGTAGCATTTACATAGTCAGACTATGTAACAAGTCCCAATCCAAATTATAGTCATTTAAAGACAGGTTCCAACCCTGATGGAATTAAAGGATGGATCAATATCAGAAAGATCTCTTGAGAAGGCTTCAAATATTTGGAAAGCAAATAACATGCTTTGAAATCTTCTGAAATCAGAGAAGAAATCACAAGGGAAATCTGAAGGCATTTTGAACTGAATGAAAAACAAAACACCACAGACTAGGGGAGCAAGGAGAGTGCTGCTGAAGTCCCCTTTGTGGGGAGATTGCTAGGATTACATGCTTATCTTGGAAACGAAGGAAGACAGGCTCAAATCAATGACATTGGCTCCTACCTTTAAAAAGTAGGAAAGGGGCAGAAATAAATAATTGGTAAACCGGCAAAACAAATTCAGAGTCAGCAGGAGGAAGACCTCCTTGACACAGAGCAACCAAACAGAAAGTCAAGGCAACAAAAGCAGGTTCTCTGTTAATAAGTTTCCCGTGACAGTGAGAAGAGGATGAGTGGCAGAGAGAGTGAGAAACAGGGTACAAAGGCAGGGATAGTCACTGGACAGTCTACAGGAATGGAAGAACAGAAAGAAAATGTTCTATAGGCAATTGTATGCCACTGCCTTCAACAACAGGCCTATCCCTTGAAAGACCCAAAGTACCAAAGCTCACTCAAGGAGACAGAGTTCTCAAAACTGAGTAGGTCCTGTATTTCTATGAAAGGAACTGAATACTTCATTTGAAACTTTCCCCCCAAGAAAACCCCAGGGCCAGGTGACGATACGAATATTGTCAGGAAGAAACAGTAAGAATTCTACACACAATCACCAAAGAGGGGGAGAGAATTCCTTCCACATTCTTCTAAGCAGTAGGACCTGGGCAACAAACAGGAAACAAGATCAACAAACAGCACATCTCTTGTTACTGACTCATAGTGAAACTTTGACACAGGGTAGAATTGCCCTTGTGGGTTTCTGAAATGATGACTCTCTTTCTCTAGGAGTACAAAGACCATTCTTCTCCCTGGATCACCTGGTGCTTTTAAACTGCTGGCCTTGCAGTTAGCGGTCCATGGGGTAACCAGATGCCACCAGGGCTCCCAGGAAAGACAACAGCAGACCAGTTTCTTTCTTAAGAGCGTGTGCGACTTGTAGTGTCAAGAGTGACAAATTCCACGGTGAAATTTAGGAAGCAATCATCATCATGGGGGGTTTAATCCAAGGTTGTAAGTTTAGGTTTAGCATGGAAAAACCAACATAATCCGTCATATGAACATATTTGAAAAGATTAAAATACATTCAACCAATCCATATCCATTCATGATTTTAAAAATCTCAGCAAAAAAGAAAAGGAAGGAACATTCTCAACCTGATAAAAGACATCTATGAAGATCCTAGACAACATCATCATTAATGGTGAAGAACTAACTGTGTCCCCTATTCTGTCAATGAGGATTCAGTCAGGCCTGGCTACCTCTGGCACATAGTGTCCTGAAAGTTCTAGCTAGTCCAAGGGGGAAGGAAAAAAATAGATAAGGCAAAAGTCATACAGCTAGGAAAGAAACACACAGCTTATGCTTAAGTTATAATCATCTCTGTGAAACAGTTGAAAACCTCCCTAATGCTGTGGTGACACCCCCAACCATAAGATGATTTATGTTGCTACTTCATAACTGTAAGTTTGCTACCATTATAAATCAGGTGACCCCTGTGAAAGGATCATTCAACTCCCAAAGGGGTCACAGTCCTCCAGTTGAGAACCACTACTGTAAAACAATAGGTGAAAGTTGCACACAAAAAATTTATCTAGGACTGAAACAAGACCTTAGAAAAGTTGGGGGGGGGTACTACAAGCAATGTACAAAAGGTAAGTATTTCTATATACTAACAAGGGAGTGGAATTTAAAATTTTATAATTATTTATGATTCTCAAAAACAAAGTGTTTAGAAACAAATATGTTTAGGGGAAAAAAGCTATTAAGACTTGTATTGAAAACAATCAACTTTAATTGTTGAAATCATTCACTGCCAGTGAGTTGATTCCGGCTGGGAGACTAGGCTGGGTTGACTAGAGAAACAAATTTGTTTAAGAGAGACTCATATGTGTAAGAGAGCACTTTATATTCAGAAGTAATTATTTAACATCATGGCATTGTGTTTAACCCACAAAGCTCTCATGATCACTGAAGACAAAATGCACAAGCAAATGGGGTGAAGAAAGCTGATGGGGCCCAGCTATTAGAAGATATAGTGTATGGGGTGTGAAAGTCTTGAAGTTAAACAAGTAACCATCCAGCAGAGAAGCAGCAAGTACACATGGAAGAAACATACCAACCTCATGATCATGAGGTGTTGATGGAAACAGGTGACTTGCACCAGAAGACCCCCTTTCAGAGAAAGGGGGGTGGGAGCAGAGACCCCAAATCCATCTGTAGGAAATATGACTTCCCTTCATAAAAGGGTTACAAGGAAGGGGCGAGTCTGCTAGGCCACAGTATAACATCGATGAAACACAAAATATTCCTCTGGTTTGGGGGGGCTTCTTCACCCTCCCACTATCGTGACCCAGTCCTGCCTTTCTGTTCTAGCTGAACCGGAGCATGGTCGCTGGTACAGATAACAGCTCACAACACACGGTTTATCTATGCCAGATAAACCCCTCAGGAACATAAATGCGAGTAGCGATACCATGAGAGTAGGGGGCGGGTGGCGGGCAGGAGGGGAAGAAGGAGGAACCTATTGCAATTATTGACTTATAACCCACCCCCAGGGGGTGAGCAATAGAAACATGGGAGAAGGGAGACAGTTATTAGTATAAGATAGGAAAACAGGCTGAGCCCCGGTGGCGTCATGGTTGTGTGCAGGACTGCAGCCCACAGGGTTGACGGTTCACATCTAGTAGCAGCTCTCCAGGAGCAAGGGTGGGTTTCCTACTCCCACCAGGGCAGCGATGCCACAAAAAATAAGGAGATATGAAAACAATACTTTAAAGTTTATCAAGGAGTCACACAGGGGGTCGGGGGTTGTGGGGGGGGCGGAAAAGGAGCTGATGCCAAGAGGTCAAACAAAGTAAATGTCTAGACAAAGATCATGGCAACATCTGTACATAAAGGCTTGATACAATTGGTGTATGAAATGCTGTAAGGACTATAGGAGTGCTCAATAAAATAATTTTTTTAATAATTGAAAAAAATTAAAATAAAAGAAGAAAAAAAAGAGGGCTTCTCTATCAAGTAAACATTCCAGCCCAGTCTATATCGAGTCCCTAAGGCCGAGTCTACTCCATAAATGCCTCCTCAACCACGTGCACTGAGGTAGACACAGGGAGACCAAAGGCAGGTGGGTGAAAAGTCTTGTGGATCCAACGTCAATAAGCAGGGCTTGGGCTGAGCCCCGGTGGCGTAGTGGTTGTGCTCGGGACTGTGGCCCACTGGGATGGAGGTTCAATTCCAGCAGTGGGGCTGGGCCTACTACTCCTACCACCGGAGAGCAGTGGTGCCCCTCCCAAAAAAAAATAAGCAGGGCTCCAGCAGCTCTCCAGGGGCCAACAGGCAGGCAAACGAAGGCAGAGATAGGGCCAGAAAGAGACCAGCCTCCAGAGAGCAATTTATCTGGGTTGTACTTCCAAGCAAGGTCATTGGCTTACATTTTTAGATATCTCCAAGTCGATGTGAAATTATGTAACCCTACAGGACAGAAATTCCTGTGGGATTCTGAGACTCTTTAAGGGAGTGGAAAGCCAGGTCTTTCTCCCACAGAACAGACCGTGGTTTAGTTATTGAGAAAAACAAGACACACTCAATTTTTTATGGGTGGGAAATCTCAACGCAGCTAAATTGGATCATTCTTCCCAAATTCATCAATGGATTCACAACAATCTCAACCAATATCCAGGAGGATGATTTAAAGTAACTAACACATTCTAAAATGTATAGATAATATGAAAAGAACTCGAATCAGCTTAAAATAACCAAACTTTCAAATCGACTAAATTTAGAGGGCTACTTTTGATGCTGTTGAGAAACCTGGTGGTGCTGTCCAATGAGTGTTGAGGCTCAAACCCACCAGCTGTTATGCAAGACAGAGGTGAGTCTATCGTCTACAATAAAGATTTACACCTTAAAATTTTTTCTTTACATTTTAGGAACTACCTATATAATCTCTCAAGTTACCATCAGCCAGATGACAATGTTTTGTCTTTCTTTGGGTTTTTTTGGCTTCTGACAGCCTGCTACTGGCATATGTGCAGGCCAAAATAAGTGGGGGGTGAATCACAGGTCTAGAAATAAACCCACACATGTTTTGGGTTGTATTTTTTTTTACAAAGTCACAAGAGCAATAAATGCAGGGTAGAGTATAATAATTTTCAGAAACAGGTATGTCAAAATTAAATATCCATGAACAAATATCAATTACCTTCCATCAACTCCTCAAACTCAGGATGGAGCACATGCAGCCTAGTGTATGCCAATTGGACTTCTTTGAAATCAAAGCCAGAAAAGGTAAGATGAAAATTTGCTTGGCCAGCTATCTATAGGCTAAGTCAGGCAAACACCAAGGGACCGCTGGGTACCAAGCTAAGAAATGGATTCGGTTAATGCTGGTGATATATGGTCCAATACGCTGATTCAATTCATTCTCTAAAAGAATAACACTTTCTTCCCTGAAACCTCAAGGAAACAATAGAAACACTATTTTCCTCTTACAACAAGAATAAGAAATCAGTACCGGAGAGAGAATATAGAAAACAATCGAAGCACCACACAAAAAACACTGGACAGATCATACAATGCCACACCATGCTGCTCATGTCCTTTCTCACCACGATCAAATCTAAGGAGCCCTGATGGTGTAGTGGATTCTGTGCTGGACTGCTAAACACAAGGTCAATAGTTTGAAGTCACCTACTACAGTGTAAGAGCATGACGAGGCTACAGTAGTACATTTTCACAAATTCCTCCATACGCTGTCATGCTGTTCGATTTCTATTGTAAAAAGATTAAGGACATGGTCTAAACACTGAAGCCAGAAGACACACATTTCTGGAGGCAATCATAGTATATCTATCCTGCTTTTAAACATCTGCCCTTAATTTCATTAAGAAATGTTCACGATGCATGCTTTTCTCTTCATCCATCAATCCAAGAGAAGGTTGGGGGAAACAATGCATGAGTTCATTTTGATTGGAGAGGGAGGGTGGAGCTTACCTATTAAAGAAGATGACAAACCACACAACCCCTCCCACACACACCTCTTTATCACAAAGCCAGAGGGAGACCTTAATGGCAGCAGCTCATAAATCCTAGCCCCAGATCACGAACACAGCTGTAAGGAGACTCTCCCAAGGAAAATATATGGCATTATAAAAACCACCAGGGAGATTAGGAAGAAACTAAGAGCATATCTATCATTCAACAACTTTTCAAAAGAGTATTTTTCACAGCTTATTTACTTTCAGTGGTTCCGAAGTAATTAAGTTACCCAAAGGATGAGGCCCCTGGAAAGAAAGGAAGCAAAAAAAGAGAAAGAAAGGCCTCATCACTTATATTCCTTTTAATGCCTTCCAGAATGTCAATTGGATTGGGGGCATGTGGAATGCACACAACACATTAACTGGCAGAAGATAGGGCCTTTGGAAGAAGGTTAGGGACCCAGTGCAGGGACCAATTTTTTCCACTGATGGTGAGAGGCCCTGCCCAACACAGAGCTGCTTATCAATGGCACACTTCTTTCTGATGGAATGGGATTCAGGGAGTGATTTTACAAAAGCAAAAGATTAGAAGGATATTGGGAAGAGTCTGCATGTCTCTACGAATTTGCTATCTGCATAATGGGAAAATAAAACTAAAATGAAAAACTTGTATGTATAGGATATTACTTGTTCAGGAGCATGCCCTAGAAAAATTCGTGAAGTTTCTCACCATGAGTTCTTCAATAATGGGCCAATATCTGTGATTTCAATAGTAAAGATCGCAGATAACAATCTTTAGCTCTTTGCCAACAGAGATGAGCCCAAAGAGGCCTCGTCCACTTGTACGGATCTTATCTCACCAAAGGGTTTTTATCAGTTACCAAAAAAAAAGCATACATGGGTCCACTCCATTTAAGGTTTTCCAATCTGAGACCTGATGCTATACTATAGTAATCTAAGTGCATCATTGTGAATATTAGAAACTCTAAAGTGTTGTCTGTCATATTTAATACATATTTAAATTCAGGTCCACTTCAAATAATAATGTTAATACTACCCAAGTCCAGGTGTTTCATGGTTTTGCAATATACTATTAAAAACTTACAGGTGCGACCGTTTGTGGATTTGCAGCGACTCTGTTGAGTTAGGAGTCTCAGCGGTATGCTAGTTAAGACCTAGTAACCCTGCATGATGAAATAGCTCCAAGGGTACACATGCTTCCAATGTAAGTCAATGTGTGGGAAAGCTTGCTTGCTTCTTGCTAGGTCTGGATCCTGGCATCTAGCTAGACTAATTCCCTCCGGTTTCTTAGACTCATGCCAACAACCTGCCAGGTTGCCTGCCTAGCCTGGGAGTGTCTGCAGTGTGCCACTTGACCTATGTCCCTTGGCTCACTGCATCTCTATAGCCACCGCCTGTGTTTTCATCAGCCCCTGCACAGTACTCGGTTAATTTTTTTATAGTGACAAACGTGGTCTGGTTTGTCCCTAGACAAATGTCTACTGTGGCGGTCATGGGCTTTGGCGTCAATTTCATGGCAGGGAGGGTAGGGGTGGAGTCTAGCCTGTCAATCTGGAGATCGCCAATGAGACTTCTGTGTGGGCATGGCCTTCTCCTGAGAATTCTGGGAAATCTCGCGATACTTCCCCCGTGGAGGTGAGAGACTTTAGACACAGTCACTTGGAGACGCTCTCCTGACAAGACACAAGACTCTGTCCCTTGGGATGCTCGACTGACAAGACAAGATGGTGGCAGGCTAATAGACTCTGAGTCCTAGAGGAGCCAGAGGAGGAGCCACAGGGGCTTACCCTGATAGAACCAGACCTTTGGGGCTGGAGAAGCCATATGGAGACTCCTGCAAGTGCTGAGAAGCGCTGAGATGCTTCTGCTGCTACTGGATACACAAAACTCTGCACCCACTGGCCTGCGGTTGTCCTAGCATCACTGCATGTGCTTCATGAGTCTGAAGAGGACTAATGGATTGGTATCAGACATACAGGCTAATACAGGACTGTGATCTTAGACTGGACTGAGTTGGGATGCTTTCTCCATGTCCCATCCCCCTTGTATATAAACCTCTCCCCTATATACATATGCATGTTTATGAATTTGTTTCTGTAGTCTACCCAGACTAACACATCTACTTCGTCTTGCTTTGAGCCATGAAGCCATTGTTCACACAACCAGGTGTCACTTCGTGCAGTGCTCAGAGGCTTCCAAAGGCTGACAATAGACAACCTTGTCTCATGATTCCCAAACCTGGAGGCGATGTCTGGTTACACGTTCTCTGCTTCCAATCACAACCCTGACAACAAGTCACCAGCAACTATCGATGTGAAATAATCTCGGCCATCTAGCTGAGAAGCAACGAAGTCCACATGGAAGAAGCATACCAGCCTGTGTAATCACCAAGTGTCATTGGGATCAGGTATCAGACATCAATGATCCAGAACAAAAAATTCTATCGATGTGGATGAAGTGAAAGGTGGAGTGAGACTGAAAGCCCATGTGTAGACATCCCCTTACAGAAGGGTCACAAGGAAGAGATGTGCCAGCCAGGGTGCAGTATAGCACCTATGAAGCATACAACTTTGCTTTGATTCTTTATGCTTCCCCCTGCCACTATCATGACCCCAATTCTACCATACAAATCTGGTCAGACTAGAGCATGTACATGGGTAGAGATGAGAGCTCACAACACAGGGAACCCAGGACAGATAAAGCCCTCAGGATCAATAATAAAAGTAAGGATACCAGGAGGGGAAGGGGATGGTGAGGGTAGAAAAGAGGAACCAATCACAATGATCTACATATAGCCCCACACCCCAGGGGGACGAACAACAGAAAAGTGGGTGAAGGGAGACATGCGTCAGGGAAGGCCATGAAAAAATGATAATAATTTATAAACTATCAAGGGTTCAGGAGGGAGGAAGAATGGGGGAGAGGGAAAATGAGCTGAAACCAAGGGCCCAAGTAGAAAGATGTTTTGAGAATGATGAGGACAGCACATGTACAAATGTGTTTGACACAATGGCTGGCTGGCTGGATTGTGATAAGAGCTATACTAGCCCCCAATAAAATGCTTAAAAGAAAAAGAAAAAAAATCTAGTTTTTTAAAACCATTTGGTCCATCCTTCCCAAGGTTTTTATATTCCTTTGTCTTCGCCTGTCCAATCTATGCCGTAATACACTGAGAACTTTAGGGGTTAAAAAGCATCTTTTTCAAATTCTAAATTCCTGTGAGAGGTGAAAAGGGTCCACCATTTCTGACAAAGGAAGAAGATTATGCTGCTCCTGTGTGATCGGGATCAGACCAACAAAGGCAAAGAGCACTCTGGTCTGCGAGGGGAGCCCAGGAAGAGACTTCAGAGGCCAGGTCATGGCTCCTGGGATGGGGCACTGGGGTCAGGGGGCATCCCAAGGAAGATAGGAGCATTGTCCAGGCCAAGACATAATGTACGGGCTTCTATAGCATCGTAAGAAGTTCAAGCAGAGCCCGGGAGTCACAGCAAGCCAAGGCAGACATGTCAAGTCACTAACATGACTAAATTTGCATTTAACAAGATGACATTATAATCAGCTGGGAGAGCAGACTGAAGAACAGGAAGAATAAAGGCAGGTAGTCCAGGTAAGAGTGACTGTCACCATCTAGCGGCTAGATTTTAGCCTCAAGGTGGATGAGCTGCTCAGACTCTCTGTGGTGGATGAGAAGGATGGGAGGGAATGAGAGGAAAGAGACAGGTATGAAACAGCACAAAGAATGACAGAGGCAACAGAGAAAAGAGTGATTTCCTAGTTTCTGGAATGTGTTTCCAATTTACCAGTGTGAAAATGGCATAAAACTGGGCAGTGTTTCTGTTGTTCAGTTGTACATAGGGTTGCTGGCTCGAACCAACTCAAGTGTACTTCACAACGACAGTGTTGACCTATGAGCAGTCTTTGATGTGTAGCAGGCTGTAAACTCATTACAATAAAAGAAGATTTTGAAAAAGCACAAATGCAGAACAGTTATACAGTATGCTGTGAGATCCAATACATTTCAAATGTTTTTAGAATGGTCCTGGAAGGCTATAAAAAAAAGTAATAATAAATTATCAAGCATTCATGAGGGGTGGGGGAGTGGGGAGGGAGAGGGAAAATGAGGAGCAGATGCCCAGGGTTTAAATAGAAAGCAGATGTTTTGAGAACGATGAGGGCAACAAATGTACAAATGTGCTTGCCATACAATGGATGGATGGATGGATTGTGATAAAAGTTGTATGACCCCCCCCTCAATAAAACGATTTTTAAAAATGCCTGATAACCTGTTAGGTTTATGAATCTGGAAGCTAAGAATGAACATTTCCATGGAAGCTGTTTGCAGCTGGGAATTTCAGAGAACACCGAAACCACTAGCCCAGGAGTGGGGAGCACAGAAGGCCAGCGAAATCATCAATACCAGGTAACATCACACGCCTCACCAAAGAGAAGCAGGCCACTAAGAGTGAGTTAATTAAATGTGTGAGCAAATACAGCAGGCTAATTTTTAAGTCAATACTTTCGCACAGCCCACGGATAATGTTATAAATATCCAAACAATCAGTGGCAGGCAAAAAGGTTCCCCACGCCTGCACTAGACAGTAGGTTCCATCAAAGCAGACGATTTTGTCATTGCGTTCCCCATGGGTCTTAAGCACCTCAAGGTAACTGCATGCAACAGTGCACTGGCAATAAACACGTAATGAACAAACATCAGGAGAAGGAGGAGTGGTTATGAGGGGGCTGTGAAAAGTAATGGATTAAATTGCAACTGTTGTTTGTAGCGCTGTTTCTTACACCCTCAGGATTCTCAAAACCAACCAGGCAAAAATCAGCTTCGGAGTAAACTGGGAACTCATCTGTCATGGATCCCCAAGGTCACTCATTGCTCACTAAAAAGCCAAGGTTTAAATTACTACTCACAGGGCCAGGCCCAATCCCAACTGTGTGGACACCCCTGTAACCCCAGAGGGATGCACTTTAGAGGACAGCACTGAAGCTACAGCTCAAAGAGAAGGACTCCTCTGATAGAGCACTCAGAAAGAAAGAGGGAAGGGGAAAGACAGCAGAATACATCCTCGCCCACCAAGCCCCTAGGATGATAAGACTCCTCTGAGCAGCCTCCAGGAGACATGAAGCCCCTCACTGGCCCATAGCACTAAGGGGGATGACACTGGAGCACAGTGTGGGAATTGTGCCCAGTCTGACCCCACCACTAAGGGTGTGCAACAGAGCAGCAAAGGGAACAAAACAATAAATTCCCTAAGGAACAAACAATTCCCTAAGGAAAACCAAAAGGAGACTGTGGGGACCAGGAGGTCCCCCATCAGCCTGAAACAGAAAACACTCATAAAGTTCAACAGACACACCTGGAACTATTTGTAGGCTTTTCTTTTTTGTTATGGCCCCACGATCATGTTTGGATTTCAGTAATTCCTCTTGGCTACACTGCTTTTGATCAAGCCCTGCCAGCATCCGACACCCACCTCGCCATCAATTTTAGATCACTACTTGTTCCCGTATCCCTTGGTTTGTTGACATCCTCCCTCCTTTCCCAGTTCCCCTCTCCTGTGCCCTCCCATAACCATCAGTCCATTGTTTTCTCCTCCAGATTGTTTATCCTGCTTATCTTATCTAGATAGACATGCAGAAACAATAACATATTACCCCCTCCCAGTGGGACAGACAACAGAAAAGTGGGTAAAGGGAGATAGCAGTTGGTGTAAGAAAAAACATTTATGAATTATCAAGGATTCAAGAGGGAGGGATGGTGGCGGAGAGGGGAAATGAGCTGATACCAAGAGCTCAAATAGAAAGAAAATGATGGTGGCAATATACGTACTAATGTACTTCTCACAGTGGATGCTATGTGTGGATTGTAGTAAGAGGTGTAAAAGTCCCAGATAAAATGATTTTTTTTGTGTGGCATCACTGCCCTGGTGGGAGTAGGAAGCCCAGCCTTGCTCCTGGAGTGCTGCTGCTGGATTTGAACTGTCAACCCTGTGGGCTGCAGTCCCACACCCAACCACTGCGCCACCAGGGCTTAGTGCATAAAATGATTTTAAAAAAAATTACTACTCCCATATTGGCATTGTAGAGTTCTCTGCATTGAAAAGGTGATGATCACCAAGCAAGAAGAAAAGGAAGAGATAAAACTGTTCTGGCTTCTGCTATGTGCAGATTAACATACAAGTCAGATGTACTTGAAGATAAGCCAAGTTCTTCAGCACATTTTTTATGCCGTTTTTGTGGTAAAACTATGTGCCTCAGTGGATATTCGGGTCAGCTTATATGCAAGTGTATATAAGGTACATCTCTGTTTCAGCACACAAATCTAAGACTTTGTGATAACAATAATTTCAGGAGTTACTCGTTCCCACACTGGGTCAGATGGCCAGGAAGAAGCCATTTCTAGTAAATAGGTAGGTAGTGGTCCAGGGTAGAGAAGTGGGAGGTAAAAGTCCTGTCAAACAAATGATCACCAAGACAAATAAAAATAAAATTATTGGGGCAGTCAATTCCTAGTAAGCTGCATCTGAGAGGAAAAGCTGTGAGAGCCCTTGAAGATTGTCGGAGTAAACATAAGAAGCCAAGAAGTCTGATGGACAACCCAATATGGTTTCTAACATCCCCCCACCCCCCAAAACCAAAACTCACCGCAAGCGGTAAATTCCATGGCACAGCAACCCCATAGGACAGAGCAGAACGACTCTTGTGGATCCCCAAGTCTAGAAATCTTTGTATCAGTAATGATTTTCTTCTATGAAGTGGCTGGGGGTTTCAAACTGCTGGCCTTGCATTTAGGAGTCAATGCCTAACCCATTAGGCCGCCAAGGCTCTTCCTAACAGTTCCAGTGCAGCCAGCAAGCTAGACCATCCTTTTGACTAGTTTAAGACATAGGAGGGAGGTCGGGGTGTCTGGGAAAATGGCAGCATGCAAAAGAAGCCACTGGAAAGAATTTCTAAGTGTGTCTGGAGGTATTCGTTCTCTGGACCTGGTCAGTCAGGACTTCCTTTGAAAGGCACTGGCTCCTCTGTCCCAGCCATACTTCTGTGAAGAACTCTCCAGGAGTGAGAAAGGCTGGACCAAGCAAGCTGTACACCCTCCAGAACAGAGTCATTCTTGTCCACACCCTTTGTGTGCTATTTCTAAGGTTCCTGTGCAGGGCTGGCACACCACGTGTCTTCAATGGATGTTTGCTGAATGAGCAAATATGGGGGAAAAGAATTAATGAGGCCACTTTCAAAGGGAATACAATTAGGTTGTTTTCTAAGGTCAAGACAGTTTAGGTAGAGGGCATAAGGGACAATGATTTTCCTGGGCAAAGACTAGTCATGCATGTTACTAAAAATTAGTTGGTGCGTTTCATTAAAAAGCTGGTCCCCACATGTATATTTGGAGGTGGAGGGATACACTCAGAAACTTCCACCTCCTCATTCCCACCCACCCTGCTCCCCTTGCTTTCTGCTGTTTGTCTGGGAGTCTTTGTGGCGGCCTCAGATAACCCCGTCCGACGGGCAACTTCCCTGGGGCAGTTTGCCTTGGGCTCTCTAGCAGTCCTGACATCCTTCAGGATAGAACACTGGGGAGGCCAACTCTAGATCGTCCCCTAGAAGAACAGGGCAGGGAATCCTTAGAGTCAAGTTTTACTGGGTTTGAATGTGCCGATCCCAATCTTATCTTTGCAACTCATATTCCAGAGAGGGAAAACCATGTCCCTAATGCCAATGCCTATCAATCAAATCTCTCTCTCTCTCTCTCTCTCTCTCTCTCTCTCTCTCTCTCTCTCTCTCTCTCTCGTTCGCTTTCTTTTCTTATAAACAATTAAAGCCCAAACATAGCAAGAGTATGAACATTCCTTAGGAAGGGAAGGTTCAGTCACACCCTCAATCATTCAATGGTCCCTAGGGGAGCACCTTCTTTGTCGGCCCAGAAATACATTCTAGAAAGACGAAGGAACTTTGAGAAGTTCACAGGAGATAGGAATGAAAAGACAATGGAATTTTCCCACAAGCTTTCACAAGGCCCTTTGTCTTGCCACAGAGGGCTAAGAGCGTACCTTCCCTCAGGAGAACTTGGGGTCTAGCAGAGGGCATGGGTTCTGGAAAAGGAGAGGCTACAGAACGCCAGAAACCATGCTGTGTAACGGAAGGGGAGAAGTCGGGGCAGAATGCGGTTGGAAGAACAGGACCTGGGAAAGCCACTGTAAGAATGTAGCCCTGCAGCCCAGATGTACAGGACAAGAAGGCACCCATGGCAGAAACCCTGGAGAAAGAACATCCCATGGGGGAGAGAGGCCCAAGGAGGGGAGGGACTGGGCATGTCTGAAGAACTAGAGGAAGGTCAGAGGGGCTGGATCCCAGGAGCAAGTGTGGACAAGAGACAAAGCTGAAGGAGCAGGCCATCATCTCCCAAACCCAACCAAAATCTTTGCCATTAAGTACATCCTGTCTCATGGTGACCCTAGAGGACAAGATAGAAGAACTGTCCAGATAAGTCTCCTAGACTGTCATTCTTTATGGGAGCAGAACAGCCTCATCTTTCTCCCAAGGAGCTGGCTGGTAGTTTCAAACTGCCGACCTTGCATTTACCAGGTCATCTTGCAACCACAAAGCCACCAGGGCTCCGTAATGATTTATAGATCAGGGGAGTCTGCCACTGGGGGCACTTCCATCAGCTGAGCAAATGCAAACTTTCCAAAGAAGGCTGAGTGCTGTCCAGGGAACAGACTGAGAAGGGGGGAGGATGCATATAGAAACCAGGAGAAGGATTTCACTGGTCTTCACAAAACTGCCAGCAGTGAGTCTGAAGGACCTGGCTTCCCGACTGGTGACACAGGAATCCTGATGGCACAGTGGTGAAGCAGTCAGCTACAGACTGAAAGATCAGAGATTCAAACCCACTAGTCATGCTGGGAAAGAAAGAGAGGTCTGCTGTGTAGAAGGATTCCTTGGAAACCTAATGAATGGTAGGAATTGACTGTACACCACAAGTCTGGGCTCCTTGGTGCACCACAAAGTGAGAGAGAGGGAGAGAGAGAGAGAGAGAGAGAGTGTGTGTGTGTGTGTGTGTGTGTGTGTCAGTCAGTCCCCTGGGAGTTTGGCATATCTTTGGGGAGAAAGAGGTGTACCCCGCCATGATCGTTGGCTTTATTGTGCCAACCTAGCCAACAGGAACATGTGGGATTAACCAGGTCACAATTGGACTGGAGGGCAAAGAGGTAAATGACTCTGGATAGCCTGCCCCCCATGTCTCTTGATTTCTGAAGATGGGACCGGTGTGCCGCTATAGCTAGCTCTTTGCCTCTACCTGTGTGTTACACTACCCGTGGCCAAGCAAACCCGCGTATGTGTCATTAGAGCGTGAGGCTCCTTTGAGACCAGTTTTGCAACTTTGCTGGTGCTTGAAGCTTGTGAATCCTGTGGCCTTGCACTGCTTGAATTCCATATCCCATCTGGGCGTGCTTCACTAAGCTCCCAAAGCTACTACAGACTGCTGCTGACCCACCCTGCTGTTCATTGCCTGAAGGGACACTCTGCCTGCCATACCCAACCCGGCAGCCCAGTGAGTTGAAGGACGTTCAATATATTAACTGCTCCACGAAAATGAGATGAACTGAGCTCTCTGTACTGCTGTGTGGACTAATTAGTTGTTATATTCCTTCTTGCTGTATAAATCAATCTATCTATCTATCTATCTATCACCTATCTACTCATAAGTGTCCTCCTACTCATAAGAGAACCTTGCCTAACATACCAGTGAAATCTAAAACGCTCTAGAATATCAGAAGGGTCCAAAGTGGATTAAAAATAGAGACAGAATATCCAAGTTTTTTAGAAATCCCTGATTTATACTTATTGTATGAAAGTATTAGCGATGCCATTAACCTTCAGACATGTCTTAGGTCAGCTGGTGAGATCCAGCATCACTGTAGTGATAAACTATCCTAAGAATCCTGAAGAAAATACAATTAATTCTAAGGAAAGAGATAAGATAGTACTCATCTCTAAGGAACCATCTGGGTGGCAAGACTATATAAGAAGGGTATTCCTGACAAAGTGACTAGTATAAGCACAGGCATTCAGGAGTGTGAAGCAAGTGCCAGGCTCTGCCCATGGCAGAGAAGACAGCTATAACTTGGTATGGGCAGAGAGCTAGGAGCAGGTATTTTGGAGCTGGAAGGAAAGCCTAGAATCAGCTTAGGAAAAGGCATACAATGTCCTAAGGGAGGATATTGGTTTTATCTAGTTGGCAAGTGACTGAGTCAACTTGAATGTTTTCCACCAAGAGGAAACATTGCTCAATGACACAAAGAACTCAGATAAGATGGTCAGCAGAAATGTTCAGTGAAGAGGGTCAAGCGAGCTAAGACCAGGGAGGCCAAGGCCTTCAGTAAGCTCAAGGATAAACCTGAGTGGTTTTCCATGGAATCCTGGGTGCTAGGTCAAAAGCACCGAAGAGACCTTGGCTGGAAGAAGATAACCATGGAGTCAGCCGCCCACCCTTGACTCTCAAACTCATGTGGTCTACTGCTTTCTTCAGAAAATGACAACACATTTCTCAGTGCGTGACTGGCAATGAAAAGCTTCTGCACTAGAGTGTATCATCGAGGATAAAGTGTAGGTATCTGTCTCAGCAGATTCCTGCATCATTGCAGTGTCTCTTGGGTGGCGATATCAACCACTTTGGGAACCCCTGGCTCTGGCCTGTGGTGAACACCATGATGGGGTGGGGTACAGGAAAAGTTGGGCTGACACCTTGAAATTGGAGGCAGAGAAGGAAAAGGACCGTCTCCTGGGAAGTGTATTTTAGGCACACACCCTTCACTCCACCTAGAGAACTGTGGTATTAATCTACATGAGCGAACATAACAGACTCCCTTGACACAAGGCCGTCCCTTCTCATGCCCTGGATACCTCCTCCAGGCCTGCCTGTTGCCCTCACTGAGAAGTACAGATTTAGAGCTTAAGAACCTAGAGATAGGAGGCAAGCGGTGATAAATGATTTGCAAGTGGGTGTTCAGGTTTCTACCAGTGTGACTCAGCTTGAGGGCCACTGAAAGGTGCCTACAGAGTGCCTTGTTCATCTGAGAGGCAATGGGAGTTCTCATCCTCCCCACTTTTGGGGGGAAAGTTGAGGCTGCTCTTGATGTTAGGTGTCATCAAAATCAATCTCCACTCACAGTGACCCCACGTGACTCAACAGAACTGGTCCCAAGGTTTTCTAGGCTGTCATCTTTACAGGAGATTGTCCGTCTTTTCTCCCGCGAATCTGCTCAAGGGGTTCGAGCTGTCTGCCTTTTAGCTCACCGAAAAGCACAAAACTAGTGTTCCTCATCATCCATACAAGATCTAGTGTGGCCCTAGTCAGAGCATCCGACAGTACAGCCAGCTGGGCACAATCTAATTCTTCTGGTCTGAGGGTGCTGAAAGCTACAGTTCCTTTGTTCCGTTGGTTCTCTAGTCTAAATGTTTCCTTGATTCATTTTCTTCACTAGTTTTGCTCTGGATACTAGAGAGCAAGCATGACATCGTAGATTGCTGCTAGCCAGCACTTGAGATCCCAGTTGATAATCACATAGGTATAGAGCTTTGTCTTTGTGGTCTAAGTTATGCCACTTGGCCTAATTATACAAAATGGCGGCATTTCTGATCTCACAGCAGTGTAGTAGAAACTCACAGCTACCGACTGCTGACACATCTCGGGCAGTTGTGACATGATAAGTATGGGTCTACTAGTTACACAAAAAGCCATCTGAGGGTGTCTATTCATGTGGTGAACAAAATATTTCCTTTTTAATTTGGACAATCCAAACCTCAAACCCAAGGACAAGGCTTTACTAAAAGGACTGCCGACATTATCTTAGTAACGAAAAAGCAGTTAATGTCTTCATAGCCCAAAGGAACATACTGTCATGGGCAACATTTCCAGATTTCACTCACACCTGTCCCCCAACCCTGCCACGGAATGTCACCAGTCTTTACACTTGGATGGATGAAGCTTATAAAACTTTAAGAGCTCAAAGCCATTCACTGTCTATCGACAGACAGAAAGAGAGAGCAAGCAGAACCTGTGGGAGAGAAATGGGGGAAAACTCCAGCTAGCATCTCCATACATAGCTGTGCTGTTTGGGGAGCAAGTGGGTTAAGAGAACGAATACCTCAATCATTATAACAGTTTCCACCGAGTTCACACCTACCAAAAATGCAGGCGTTTTGACATTATTATCATTTAGAGGCGAGAGGAAGTACAAAGCCTGTACCACGTGGACGTGGTGTAGTGGGTGATGCAGTGAGCTCATTGGAAGGGCAACAGTTCAATTGCACCAGCTACTGCTTGGGGCAACAATGTAGCTTTCTGCTCCTATAAAGATGTACAGCCACAGGAAACACAGGAACACAGTTCTACAAGGCTTGTCCTGAGTTGGAACTGATTTGATGGCCAAAAAAAAAAAAAAATGGTGGGGTGACTTGGGGAGCTTTTGGTGGAAACCTTTCTTTTCTGCCAATACTACTTAACAAGACAGTTGGCAGACCAAGGAGACAGTCAAGTCTGTGAGACAATCTCATAAAAGATGTGTTTTGCAATTTTCAGGAATGACCAAAACGATTGCTAACAATAGAGTGGTTTCCTTTTTCTGACTTTTGTGTTTGCAGCAAATTGGGTGAAGGTTTCAACAACTCCTCTTCATCTCATTGACTGTGATTTGAGCTGTATGACATCACTCTCCCTCCTTCACCCTGCCTGCCCTGTCTCCAACCCTCCTCCTCTCCCCACCCTCTGAACTGTGTTCTTGGGTAAAAACTCACCCTTCCTTTGATTTACCCCTTTTAAAAAGTACAACCATGTGTGTTTCAAAGGAGGGTCTTGTATCTGTACTGGGGTCACATGTGAAATGGGTTTCAGCACCCCAACTCCCGCCCAATACACTCTGGCTTCTCATCAGGGTGAGCCCCTTGGAATCTTCATTAGAATCTGCCAAATGCCCCAGAATTGCTCTGATGGTCCAGAGACCATTCTTTGCTCCCTTCCAAGAAAGCACAGCATCACTGCACTCAGTCCATTTAGGGTCAACTGTATAGAGCCTGCAGCACCGACTCTGGTGATGAGGACAGGTTCTCAGTCCATGCATGGTGGGAGATGGTGTCCCATGCTGCTTCTGGGCACAGTTGATGCAAGTTGTGGCTGCAGACTAACCTGCTTCAGAGAGGTCACGGTTGGCGATGGACACAGAGGGTGAGGTGGCTGCTTCTGCTGGGCCGAGATCAGTGAACGTGGGGCCCAGTGGGACACCCTGTAGAGTGACTCAAACCCAAAACCAAACTCACTGCTGTGGATGCCCTGTCAATGGGTAGCAATCCCACATCACTGAGGGTTTCTAAGATTGTCACTCTGACGCAGGATTCACTCAACTCACCATTTAGACCTCATTTGGACCCAGGACTCATTAAATAACAGTGGGTTGTCATGGTCAAATAGGGACCATGGGTGGGGAGTGGGGTGAGTGGGGCAGTAGCGTTTCATGATCATCCCTCAGCGAGACTCTCAAGACCTCCAACCAGTTTATTCTGCTCTGACCCCTCCTGAGCGTTTGCCTTTTCAGCTCAGAAATACCCACTCCAAATCAACATTTTAACAAGACCCTGGATTGGTTCTTGTAGATCCCCAGGCGATGAGGATATAGGTAGGGATATTACAAACTGAGGCTTTTGGTATGTTGCAGATTCTGATTTGGTATTTAAGGGGGAACAAAGTGCAAACTCACTGTCATGGAGTCCATGCCAATGGATGGGGACATCAGTGAGCAGAACAGAACTGCCTTTTGGGGTCTTTGAGACTTTTAAGTTTGTACGAGAGCACATAGCCCTTGGGTTTGAACCACTGACTTTGTGATGAGCAGCTTGACACCAGTGCTTCAGTGGATCAAACAAGCCTACTGACAGTAGAACGGTGCCTGTGCTTTTCCAAGGCTGGAAATCTTTACAGAAATAGAAAACTTCATCTCCCTCACTTGAAAAGGGCTATGAGTACAGGGGTCCTGATTTGATGGAAATTCAGATTGCCCTCAGGGGGCAGGGTGGGAATGGAGTGGTTGGAAGTCATTGGTAAACAGACAGCACTTCAAGCCCAATAAAGCCAACACCATCCAGCAGGGTCTTGTCCCTGCCCCGTCTGTGCTGAAACAAATGCAGCCTGGTTCCCCTATCTTCATATTTAATTAAGGAGGGGTCGAACAGCCTGTCCAAGAGGGAGGGCACTCCTTGTGGTGCACAGGACTACTCTGAGTAAAGCTGTTTTGAGAATGAGCAATAGAACTACTCAACATATACGCACGCGCTTAGAAAAGCTACGGTTTCAGAACAGCTACCCATGCCTTCTGCCCACAGGACTGCGGGAGGACATGCAGCTCACAGTCCTGCAGCTGGGACAGTCATTGCCCACTGGGAGTGTCCAATTGAATCTACCATTTGGCTCTTCTCTCCCTGTGCCAGGAGACCCCAGCTGTCTTCAAAGGAACCGCATCACCTCACCGCAGGCTTTAGAGCAGTGGTTCTTAACCTTCACACACTTCCTCAGGTTGTGGTGACCCCCACAAACCATAAAATTATTTTTGCGGCTCCTTCTTAACTATCATTTTGCTACTGTTATGAATTGGGCAACCCCTGTGAAAAGGTCGTTCGATACCCAAAGGGGTCACGACCCACAGATTCAGAACCCCGCTGGCTTATAGGGAAACAAGACAGGAGTCCTGGTGAAACCCTGGTTTAACATCTGACTGCTGAGGAGAGGTTGGTGATTCACATTCACACAGGGGTGCCAGGAGAACCAGGCCTGTCCATCTGCCCAGTGTTAGGGTATGGAGTTCTGCTCTGTCCCACCGGCCACTGTGCACCAGAATGGGCTCGGCCGCACAGACCATCCACAGAGAAGACAGTGAGCTGGGTCAGCAAACTGGGTCAGGAAGGCGAATATACTGTCCTGACATCTCCACCTTGCTGGGTCACGGTTCCCAGTGGTTTGGCTGTCCACTAGACCCCCTGCTGCTGTGCAGCTGCTGTCTGCTCTCAGAGTGCAAGCACTGTACGCAGTGTCCTCCAATCTATGGGAATCAGGCAGCTGAAAGGGGGCTTTCCTTAGGGGCTGGTGTGTCACTGGACAATACATGCTGCAAATCCTAGGGTCTGTGATTCCAAGCCACTAGCGGCCCTGCAGAGCAACAGGAAGGTGGTCTGCTTCTTTAGAAGGCTCCCAGCCTCAGAAACCTTCCGCTGTGTTGATTTGAATCATATTGACTCAAAGGTAGTGGGTTTGGGAGCGCTCACTCTCCTGTCTGCAGATTGGGGGAAAAGAGGGGTGGAGGTCAGGCTTTTTCAGTCCCTTCACAATATCACAACTTTCAAAATCGCTCACTGTAAATCTGGGTGTGTACACCCAAGGCTTCCAACCATCAAAGCCACTGGTGGAGAGTAGGGGCAACCAGAACTCTTCTGCATGCCTCTCCAGCCCCAGCCCCAGCCCCTTCAGTATATAGTTTTTATGGTGAATCAGGCAGGGGGTATGTTTCAGACCTCTGCTTTTGCATTCAACAATGGAAGCTTATCAACCCCTTCAATGGCTTGGACTGCATTCTCCAAGAGTCCAAGATGGCAGCCACCACGCATTCAGAGCAACTCTGTCTCTCCATCCAGCCCTAAGACATAGCCCAAAGCGCACGCGATCAAATAGCCATCTTCTGGAATGCAGGGGCTGTGGAACAGCTTGAGGAAGAGGGGAGGAGGAGGGTGTCCTCCCAGTGATAACTCAAAGGGGAGCACTGAAGATCCTAGCCAAAGTCAAACGAACCTCGTGCACCGAAGCTCACCTTGAAAGAGGTTCAAAACAGTTCTCAGGGGTGGACTTCCTGCACAAGCAGTGCTCGCTGGATCCTTGAGGCTGGCGGGGCACCAACCTCTACCCCAGCATTCAGAAACTAACTTCCTCTTAGTTAGGAAACCCAACCACCCGCTGCCCGTGACTCCATTCCGTCTCATAGTGACCCTGTCATCGGGTTTCTGAGCTGTAAATATTTACAGGCGCAGAGCCTCATCTTTCTCTTTCACAGCAGCTGGTGGGTTTGAACTACCTACCATTGGGGTTAGCAGTCCCACGCTTGCTCCACAGCATCGCCGTGGCTCCGATGATCTTAAGTGAGAAGAACTCATCCCCCTCCCACAGCTCCCTCCTGGAATTCACACAACCCCTTCCGCACACAGCTTTCAAACACACCTTTGGCTTTGCCTCCCAAGGAAAAGAATGACAGATTGGGGATCGGGGGGCATCCAATCGCTCTCAGCCAGCATTTACCATGGAGGGCTGCCGGCGAGCTGCCTGAAAGCCCACCCACTATTTCATTTTCAATTAGCAGCTCCTCGAAAGGCAGTAATGAAAGCAGTTGCTAAAGAGCATTCAGATGTCACCGAGAGACTGCAAAGGCAAGCTGTAAATAGCACATTGCGAGTTGCCTGTCACCACCATCAACTCCCACGGGAATCGCGAGGCACGTGGCGATCACCGCCATCTGCTCGGCTCCCCACCCACCCACCGCAGCTACCCACCCACTCCCACCTCCCACGCAAGACCTGCCGTGTGTAAGACGGGAGTGGGGGTGGGGCTGGGAAGCGCGGGGCGCAAGAAGGCTGCTCCAGTGTCCTGGGGCTATGATCTGACCATGTGGGTATGGCAGTGGGTTCCCCCCAAAAATGCCAGAGACGGGGAGTGAAATGAGCACACAGAGGCCCAGCTTTGAGTCCAGAGAGAGGCTCGCTCGTATGCCACCACCACCTCCCCCTCCTCCAGCCTTGAGAGGAAAGATGGGACCTTCCTGCAACAATGGTGAGTCTTAAAAGGAGGATTTCCTGGAGCTAGAATTGGGATCTATTCACGTCTGCCTCACTTCTCCCACAATCAGTAGTGTTTAAATGGCGTTTAATCAAATCCTAGACTCAGAGACCTAAAGCAAGTTCTGACTCTGTGATTTTGAAAAAGTCATCCTTCCACGTACCCGTTTCTGTAGATGTCAACATGCACCTTTGCTAAAGGAGTTTCCATCCTGCTACACCATTATCACTGCCACCATTTTTCCTCTATGGGTTTTGTTTTATGGGAGTCACAGGCAAGGGGCACAGTCCTATGTTAGTCCATTTTTAATACACCTTTACTGAAATGACAGCCATTCAATATTTGAGCGACGATTCACCCCTGGCCACGACCACTCTAAGAATCTGTTGCAAGCCAGGCGTCCGCTCACGCGTGCTGGCCTGGGTAGCCGATGGAACATGTCCCCTGCCAAGGAGGTTTGGAATTGGCAGTCACCAAAGCAAGCCTTCTAGAGCATACCCCTCAAAGCTCCCGCTACTCCATTCTTTACAAATGCTCCCCTTACAACCCAAACAAGACACCACTCATGCAACTCCTGCTGAGGCCAGGCGTGCCCAATCAATACCTCCCGTAGAATGCACAACTGAAGCCTGCAGCCAGACAAGTCTATCCAGCACAGCAGATCCCAACCTAGAGACATGCCTGGATCTGGGGTTTCATAACTACAGTGTAGCCATGCTACACATGCCTATCTTCTTCTGATACTGTATTGGAATGAACCCACAGGAGAGATTTAAAACCAAGCTCCACTCCCCCAACCCCAGCCGCTCTAATTTTTCCTTACATGCTTTAAACTCTTTTCTTTGTACTTAGGTGTATGTGTGGGGGGGAGGGGGGAGCAGGGAAAGAAAAAGTTGAATTCTTAAGATGGGGGAAAAAAATTCTATTGTATTTAACATCTGCGTCTGTAACCTTCGCGTTGCTAGATAATGTTTGAAAAGCAGAGGGAATCAATTAATGTTTTCCACGTGAAACGTTGAACTACAGAGTACACATGATTTATCCGTGCACTCGGTTCACCTTTTCTTGATACTCACCCCAGACGCCTGCAAGAGTTGAACCTCTGTAACAAATGTATTGATGACTGAGACGATATCAAGATTCAGGTGTCTCTTCATTATAAAGCCTAAGCCCTAATTACATTACAGTTTCGAATACTCTGATTCCCAGAAATCTGTAAGCCCCAGAGACAAGCTGGAAAAACACCTCTGTGATTTCTGCCTGGATTTTCACCCAAAACTAATTAACGATGTCACTTGAACCGGGTCTGTTCAAAGTTTGCCATTATCAATCGTGCTTGGTTAGCTATTTTCTGCCAGCAACACATGTCAGAGAGAGCCTCTCTGGCAATGCGGTTGCGTCTCGTGGAAACGAAAGACCATGCGCAACGATCCTAAAAGTCCGTGGTGGGAAAGAACACTGGCAAAGATCTACTTCTGCATCGGCGGCGGGGGGTAGGGGGGGCGGAGGGGGGCTTCGACATTGGGGGCCTTGTCCACCTGCATACCCACTTCCTCCAGAGAAGGCCAACATACGACACCAATACACAGCAGAGGCAACCACCAGGAGGGAGCTTCAGTTTTACAGATGCAGCACCCACTGGGGTCAACTGACCTCCTTTGGAGAACCCAGTGCACAGTGGTTGAGGCCCGCATACTTTGAACATGCTACCAGGAGAGACCAGTCCCTGGAGAAGGACTTCATGTTTGGTCACAGAGAAGTCCCGAAGAGAAGGAAGCTCTGCAAGAGGATGAACGGACACAGAGACTGTCACCCTGGGCTCAAACCTACCAGTGGTCGTGAGGATCAGGTAGCCCTGTGGGTTATTTTGTTCTGCGGTTTGTCGTCTTCCTATGAGTCTGAGTGGCCTTGAGGTCACCAAACAACATTAAGATGCCAACTACACATTCCCCACCAAACGGGTGTTCTACTGGCGTGTCCACCCTGAAGAACACTCTCCATTACTTTTAAGCAATCTCTCCCAGGGAAGAGGCATTTGAACATTTTTAAACCACCTGCTACATCCCCACACATGTCCCTCACCCTCACAAGGTCATGGCTGACCCGAAGTCTCCCGAAATAGTCCTCAATCTGTGTCTCTTCTCCAAAGAATGACTAAGTGCTTTCACCAAGGAATGACTAAGTGCTTTCATCTCAGGAAGTTGTCTTCCTCTGGGAAACTGCCCAGATTTGAAAGCCTTCTGGACTCCTAGAGCTCAAAGAGGAGATGGAATGGTTGCCTTGCTGGTCTGGTCACTGAACTTTCAAGAGTTCACACGGGCTAAAAAGGCCTCTGGCACAAGATCACTTTTTAGAATATTCAGAACCAAGCTTGTCATTTTGAAGACTGAGGTACACCTGTCCCCCACTCACTGCCCTTGAGTCAATGCCAACTCACAGAAACCACAGAGGACCGGGTTGAACTGCCCCTGTGAACTGATGTGACTCTTTACAAGGGTAGAAAATCCCATCTTTCTCCCACCCCACTCCCCTCCCCCAGCAATGGCATTTCCAGTCCCGTCTAAGTCAGGTGACACAGCTGGGCAATGAATATGGAAGACCAGAGAAGAACTGGCGGCTTTGGTGTTGGGTGAAAACACTGACTACCCCGGGGCCTACCAGAGAAGAAACAATTGTGTCTTGGGAGAAACAGAGTCAGGATCCTAGCCCTGGAAGGGAGGATGCTAAGACTTGTCTCGTGCGCTTTGCACATGTCATCAGGAGGAATCAGCACCTGGAGAAGGACATCATGCTGTGAAGCCCGGGGAGAGACAGTAGCAGACTGTTAGCAAGACGTACGCCATGGTGTAGGGTTGGGCAGGGTTCCATCCTGTTGTACCCAGGATCACCGGGAAAGTGCCTATGAATAAGGGTAAGTCCCTGTTCACTCCCTCTGTTTTCCTGTATTTGAGTTACAGCACAGAAAGATAGGGCAGACTATGCACTGTCCATTATTGCAGCCCTTGAGTCAATCCATCTCCTTGGAGTGGGGGCGGGGGAGGGTGTCTTTCTTTTTTTCCCCTTCTACCTGCCATGGAGCCCTGAGGATACAGTGATCACTGCGTGGTCGGCAGTTTGAAACATCAGCAGCTCCTAGGGAGGAAGACTGGACTTTCTACTCTCCCCATCAGTGACAGTCTGGGAAAGCCACGAGGGTCCTGGGCTGGTTTGGTTTGGGTCTACTTTACCAGACATGATGATCTTCTGCAGGGACTCGTCTACGATGTGAGCACCAGGCACTGACTTCTCTGAAGGAGGGGCAATGGCCTGAGTGCTTCATCTTAAAACAGGGGCCTGTTCAGGATGGTTGCATCTGTGGCAATCTCTAGTCCCAGTCACTAGCTGACCATTCCCTAACTCCCACCAGTGTCTCCTCCTGCAGCATCTATTTTTAAAACCCTGATTTTCCCCCCTCCAAACAACACAGTACTAAAACAGCTTTACACCATTCTCCACGATTCTGAAGTTCGTCAGACAGAAAGAAAACAAATGCCAAGGCCCAAGAGGTGGGGTTACCTTTTCCCCAAAGGCTTCTCAGGAAGTCATTACTTCGGTCTAAGACTTGGCAACATGTGGCTTCATTGTATTCTTCCATGATTTCCCTGTGAGTCAGTCTCTTCAGAAGAGAATAAATCTCCTTCAGAAGAAGAAATGTGTGCTCTCCCTTTTAGCTAGCCCATTTCTAAATGTTAGCAGAGCAAAGGGGGAGGAGGGGAGGGATCCTAGCCATATCCTTACCATTAGGAACTTCAACTGCTTTTGACTCAAGTCTAAATGGAAGAGCAAGGAGATCAGGTATCACACTGAGTGCAGCATTGGCCTGCTAATCGAATGGTCTTTAGTTCAAACCCACCAGTCACACTGCAAGAGAATGACGAGGCTACCTGCTCCTGGAAAGATGAACAAGAGGGCAGCTCTACTCTCTCCTACAGGGTCATTATGTTTGGAACCAAGCAGATAACAGTGGATTGGGGTTTGGTTTAAGAATAAGAGCATATCACGCCATGGAGATCAAATTGAAGCTCAAAGAAACCCAAACCAAATTCACTGCCAATGAGTCACTGCTGGCTTCAGGTCACACTGTAACACTGGGAAGAACTGACCCTGTGGGTTCCCAGCTGTAAAACCCTGTCTTTCTCCAGTGGAACTGCTGCTGGTTTTGAACCACTGAGCCTGCAGATCACTTAACCTCTATGCTACCAGGGCTCCTCAAGCTTAGAGAGGTCAGAGAAGCAGCCTGTATGTAGTAAAGCAGATCACAGGCACCTTTCTTTAACTTGAAAAAAAAATCCTACTACATTTACCTCCATCCCCTTTGAGAATTAAAGAGAATATTCAAATGTACTATATATATATATATATATATATATATATATATACACACACACTAAATGCACTCATTTTTCAAGACACTTGCCGGCTCAGCGTGTTCCAAGCCAGCCTGTATTTACACTTAGAAACATAATCCCACAAATAAGTTCCATTGGGGTGGTTAAGTGCCAGCTAAAAGGCTTTTGTTTGATGGCATGGAACAGCATCACAGGAATCGGGGTTTTACCATCAGTCAAGTGAAGGGGAAAACGGTTTGGTGGTAGAACAACTTGCCGCTCCTCTAAAAGTATATAATTGCACACTCACAGTAAAAAGATTAGTCCTCAACGGATTTTCAGGGATAAAAAAGAGGGGGGAAAATCCTATTATTTCCTCTCCACGAAGGAGTCACATCTTCCCATAATTACAGGAAGGCTGGGCATTAAGTTGCTTGCTCAGGAAGTACCATTCTCTAATAAGATGCAGGCCTAATCCACTCGAGCCAAGTCCGAGATAACGACCACGGACATCCGCACCTCCTCCAGGCCTCTTTCGCCGCGAGTCCTGTTGGTAAGAGGCCTAGACAACAACTTCTTAATTTAGAGTCACTCCCCAAAGCCCACTCTCCATGCACTTCCCCACCCCCCTACCTCCCAGCAAAGACAGATTCAGCGATTGCATCTGATACAAGACAGAGAAAGTGTGGCTCATGCACAGGGTTTGATTCCTAGGAAAGCCTCTTCCAAATTCTTCAGGTGAATTTCGGTGGCCAGGACACATGAGTGTGTCACATTACGACCAATCACACACAAACAGAACAAGAACGAAGCCACGACACCACCAGGGCTCACGCCACTAAATGATAACTAAGGAAACGTCAAAGGGGAGCCCTGGCAGCTAGCTCAGTGGTTAAGCACAGCACTGCCATGCCCGTGGTTGGCAGTTTGAAACCCCCAACAGCTCCTCAGGGGAGAGATCGTAGTTGCAGTCTTGGAAGTCCACAGGTGGTCACTCTGTGTCAGCACTGGCCCAATGTCTGTGAGTTTGGTAGCGAATGACTTGGAGAGCACCCAAGACAGCAGCTAGCCATGGAAATAATCCTCGGGGGTTAGGAGTCGGGGAGAAGAACCAATGGAAAACTCGTGGAGGAAGTAGACTGTGTGGTGTAGCATTGTGGGGATGGCCACGCATGAATGGCATGATACAAAATGTGTATGAACTGTGGAGTGGAATACAGAACCGCTCTGGTATCTTTCGCCCAATAATATACAGTAACACATTGTCAAATGACTGAAACAAACAATTACCTCCAAACCCAGGAAGCTCTTTCTTTGCAAGACTCTCTGATGTCATTCATACATGTAGAATGACATGTGGAAAAAGCCGGGGAGGAGGGGCTGGGCAGTCAGGGCCACCCTTCCCTTTACAGATGGGCAGGACCAGACTGAGACTGAGGTTGAGTCTGGACATAGCCTATTTCCTTCAAATAAAACTCTCTTGCAAGGGACTCTGGAACAGTGATGGCCTTATTTCAAGTGCCACCTTCTGTTTCCCTTCCTCCTGGAAACAGAAGACTGGATCCCATGAGCATTCTGTCTGCATCCACACCAGGAATGGGAAGCAGCACTTGTCTCTGAAGGTCTGCACACTGACTAAAAACAACCTGACATCCATTCTGTGGGATTCACAAAGGATGAGTCAAAATTGAGTCAGAACCGCTGGCCTTACAAAGGATTCCTTCCCATCAGAAGGATGACTTTGACTTCACGTGCCATTAGCACCAACCACGATTCCCTTTGGAAACGCTCAAGGGCTAGTTTTCTTCTGAGTTCCTGAAATCCTTTGGCAGGGGGAACACCAACATCTCTGGCTTTCAATCAGGAAGAAATAGGAAGGAAAACACAGTTGGTGTCTAGGAATCAGGTAGATTCAAAGGCAGGAAATGGGAGCTTAGTGCCTGCTCATCTTTAAATCTGGTTGGTTGCCTGAAGGAATGGGAAGCCTACTGTGAAGGTGACCTAGGGGAAGACCTGATTACAGCAGGTAAGTGGGGACAAGGACTTTTCTCACATACTCCTCATGGAAAAAAGCAAGAGCTAGGAGGCATGAATCCCATCACCTGTCATAGAACCAAGTCTTATCAACTCCTCACCCAACCCATGCTCCCAAATACATTTGTCCAGATTTGACTGTTTTCCACCTTCTTCTTTGATGTAGGACTTTGGAAGTCATCTGTTTCCTGTGGCGCTTTCCTAAGTCACTTCTCTGATCAAAGTACCCATGCCCTTTGTGGAAGTGTGTGTAGACTGGCCTGGAGTTCTCTTTCCCTTCAGATACTAATGTGATCTCAAACAAGGGAGGCTGAGAACTCTGGGAAAGTGGAGCAGGGTCTCGGCAGACAGAGGCCATGGTCCCAATTCAGACCCTCCTTTCCTATGAATGGTCCTGGTGTCCCTGAGTCCTTTTTTCCACACCTGACCATAATCGGAGTATCTTCTATTAGGCAGAGTTGTGAGCATGACAGCGCAGAAAGCCCTTCATTGGATGACTGCAGGATGTTGTGCACTAGGTACCATGCAGCAATCCTGCCCTAACCCCCTTCTGGTACCTTTAGAAACACTGGTCTCTTGGTCACAAAGGGAGAAAGGGCCCCAGGGACCCTCTGAGTCCCTGTGGAGTTCATCACTGCAGAGGCTCCACAAAGGACGGTGACCCCTTTTCCTCCCAGCTGCGAGGTTCACATCAAAGCTCTCACTAGAACTGCTGGCTCCTTCTCATCATTTACCCCTAAATTGTCACCTAATGAACCCCTGTTGCTTTGTGTGAGAGGGGTTCTCTGACCAGATTGCCCACGGTCAAATAGAACCCAGCCCAGACCTTCAACTACTGAGACCTGACCAACCCAGGATGGTAGTTCTTGAGGCCCAAGACTGGAAACTGGCTTAAAAAAAATTTTTTTTTAATAAAGGCTCATAATAGGACACTCATGACCTTCCAAGTGTGGACCCACTGTGTAGCACGATGCCAGGTCATTTCCCTCCTCAGAGAGGCAGCTGCAAACTAGGAATCACCTACCTGTTTCTAATGAGCAGCACCTGCTCTGTGAATGTGACTCCCCCTCTTGGCTTATATCTAGCTAATAGTCAAGTCCCACCCAAGGGCCCCGCCTACAACTGAATCAAAAGGCTCCAAGACACAGACACAAAAGCCCCCCTGTGTGGAGCAGGGCTGGGGGCTGGGGGCAAACTGCCATCCAAAGCTTCACTTCTTGATGGGGGGGCTCATGTGGGGATTGCCAGGGCCACTGGGGCCATCTTCTCCGGAGGCTCTCACCCCTGGGACAAGAGAGGGGGAAGGCAATGGGGTCCCCCAGAGACTTTCTCCCCTGCCTGTCCCAGCAGTATGGCTTTTCATGGGCAAATAGAAGATCGTGGGGAAGATTCTGTGGGTGGGAGAAGGCTGGCCATCTTTAGTTCTGGGAAGTTTGAGATGGAGGGAGGGAAAGAAGAGGGAGAGGAGGGTGTGAAAGAGTGAGTGAAAGAGCATGAGAGAGGCTCAGAGAGGGAAGAAAGTGTTAGTGTGTGTAAAAGAGTATGAGAATGTGTGTGTGTGTGTGTGTGTGTGACAGAGAGAGAGAGAGAGAGACATCCAAATGCCTGACATGTCTGCAGTATGCACCCAGCAAGCCAGACAACCTGTGTCAGCACACAGGCCTGCTCTGGGCTAGCAGCCTGAGGCACCCCCATCTGTCCTGTATGTGCCACAGAACACCGTTCATTCAAACCCACGGAAGCGGACTACCATGACCTCGCCTTGTAGGCTGACAGCCGGGCAGCGAGCACCTGGGAGCAGAGCAAGGGGTTTTGCAGCCATTTGGTAGCCGATCGATCAACCGACCGACCGACCAATGGCCCAGTGGGCTGTGCCCTCACCTGTCGGAGCCCCTTGGGCGTTTTCTTCCTCTTCCCCAGCTGCTGGCAGAGGTTGCGGTCATTTTCCCGGTCCGAGCTGTGGTGATGCAGGTGGCTGAGGCGGCTCTTCTTGGAGTGAAAGGACAAGCCGTTGGTGAGTGCCTCTCGCTTCTTCTTGGTCAGGGGGGGCTGGCGCTTCTCCACGCGTTCCTGAGGTTTGAGGGCGACATCTTTCTGTGGGAACCAAAGGCAGGACAGCAGCGGTTACACAGGCACCCAGGATCAGGCCCAATGCAGGAGCTACGTGAGGGCCCCCCACGGCCTTGCCCTGGGCTGCCCGACTCAGTGCGATCTCACACAGGCCAATAACGAAATGCACACAGGAGCAGGCGCCTCCCAACCCTCCCTCTGGGTGGCTGGCGGGCCCCAGTGAGCCCACCTTAGAGTTTCTCAGCCCCGATGTGTAACCAATACCCAGCCAGGTTGCTGACCCACATCAGACTTGCTGTCATCGAGTCCGTGCCAGCTCAGAACAACCTTACGGGACCCAGGACCACTGTCCCTGTGGGTCTCCTTGACGGACTCTTTAAGGAGGAAGAAAGCCTCCTCTTCCCAGGAGCTACTGGTGATGTCAAACTGCTGACTTTGGGGTTAGCAATCCATCGCTACCTTTACTCTACCTTTGTAGATGGGGAGGCCTGGAGTTCGGCAGCTGTGGCAACTTGGGGACTCACAGGAAGCCACGCAGCCCGGTGATTTTCTGTGGGTTCCACGAAAGATGCTATACAACCCAGGGCTTCAGCCCATGCATTGCCTTCCCTGCCAGACTCCACAGAAGTCACGCAACTCGGAGCCCTCTGCAAACACCACAGCGCAGACGCCCTGGAGACCAGCCAACACCATGATGCACAGGAGCCACCACTGCCCCCTGAGAGAGGCTGCACTCACCACGTCCTTAAATCAGAATGTTCTGGAATCTGGGCACCTCCCACTCTCAGCTTCCCTTATGGGACCTCAGCCATACGTGTACATCTAAAAAAAAATCCAAGTCATCCCAAAGGAACCACTCCTTTGACCCATTTTTTCCCAACTCAACAAGTCCCCCTCAACTACATCTCCTCCCTATAGCCAATGTTCTTCCTAATCCCAGTATCCTAGCACCCTCTGTCAGCCCAGGACCATCAGCCTTTATTTGACATTTGTCCACAGGCCTCTTATCCCAGCTTCTGTCTCCCCGGCACCCCCCTCCAGTCCTCTGACTCAAGCATTTCTAAGAAAATGGCTTCTCCTCCCAAGCATTCATTCATTCCACAAATATTCATGGGCATAACCCCAGAGGAGCCCTGGAGGTGTTCTTGTTTTCAAGCTGCGTGGAAAATCACATGGTCAGCAGTTTGAATCCACCAGCAGCCACTCCACAGGAGAAAGATAAGACTTTCTACTCCTGTGAAGAGTTACTGTGATGGAAATCCACAGGGCCGGTTCCACCATGTTCCCTGGCATCCCTAGGAGTCAGAAACGACTCCAGGGCACTGGGTCCTTGAGGAACAAACGTTCAGACTAAGCTAAGGTTCAAGTGCAACAGCAGGGCACTGGGTGGCACATTCTCAGTGTCCCATATCCACTCCCAGGGCCTTGCTGTCCGACATCTGCCTCAGCTCAGGACGCCCTGTGGTGGTCCTGGGCTGAGGATCAGAACTCTGGGCAAGAACTCGACTAAACCCCAGTATGCTTACACCATCCAAAATAATTAAATTAAAATTTTTTAAGATTGAAAAAGTAAAATATTGTCTTTTGATATCCACACATCATTTGGGGGGGGGGCTCTTATAACAACCTATACATCAACTGTATCACTCATATTGCATATATGCTGTCATCATCATTTTCTAAACATGTATGTACTTTTTTTAAGTCCTTGGTATCAGCTCCTCTTTCTTCCCTCTCCCTTCTCCGCCCGCATGACCTCTTGATAAATTAGAGATTATTATTTTCCTCTCTTACACTGACCACTGTCTCCCTTTCCCCATGGTGTAAAGTCTTTTTAAAAGATGCACATAGCACCTGTGCTGAAAGACATCTTTTCCCCCGCTTGGAGGAGGGGGCGGTGGGACAGATGGCAATGGAGGGCCAGAGCACTAATCCACCCAAGGGAAGGGTATTGTTTATGTCTCCACAGGGCAGGGAGAGCAAGAGGAGACTTTCCTCCCATGTATCAATCCTAGAGGGCGATCAATGTCCCTGCTGCCCTGCTCTGAGCTGCTCCTTCACAGAGAGGACTACAGGGCCTCAGCTGGAGATCGATGTCCCCTCGCTAGAGGACAGCACTGCAGAGCATAGCCCTGAGATACAGCTTAGGGAACATGCCTGGTCTGACCCGCCCACTTGGGGGCAAACCAAGAGGGGAGTGCAGCTGATGAGCAAAGATAGGAAGACCCCCGAGGAACTTTGAGAGCAGACATCTGAGTCAGTGGCAGTGCTTGGTACCACATCTGAATTGGTTGGGGGTCCTCACAAGGGGGCCCGCACTGAAAGCCTAAAGGAGTAAGGAGGGCGCAGTGGGAGGGCACTAGACTGCTCCATCCCTGGCTGCAGGAAGAGCAGTGGGGATGTGTAGGAGGAAGATTGCAGTGCATGAGTGCTGTTGGGGAGGCGAGTCCTGGGATAGGGGACCCGAGAGAAATGGGGGCTGGACTGACGGTTGATAGCGTGTCCTTTTCACTATGTAATAGAGAGATACTCATCTATGCTGGTCAGGATAACAGTGAGACACGGAACTATTTGTGTGGCCTTCCTCTTTTTTCCTTCGGGGTCTACCTACATAAGACAGACAGGATAAGCAAGCAAGCCCAAGGAGACAGTGACTGGAAAGATGGTTTGGGAAGGGGGGGGGAGCAATGAAGGGGAGAAGGTGGGAGAGGGTAGGGTGAGCCATTAACACCAGGGACAGGGGAAGAGCATGGGTACTGAAATTGACAGTGAAGAGGGCGTAGTGTTCCTGGTTGTCTTGGATCAATAGAAATATTGATATATGATACCTTCCCAACATGACTGCTGAAGGTAAAAATCGTGCACAAACAAATGTGGTGAAGAAAGCTGGTGGCATCTGGCTATTAAAAGATATAGCATCTGGGTTCTTAAAGACTTTAAGTTAAACAAGCGGCCATCTAGCACGGAAGCAACAAAGTCCACCTGGAAGAAGCACACCATCTAGTAGATGTACCTTTTATAGAGAGGTGTGTCTTCTAATCACAAGGACAGCAGTTTGGAGTTCACCAGCAACTCGTCACAATAAAGATGCAGCTTTTATAAAGTGTTACAGTCTGGGAGCACTAGCCTGTCCTTCAGGGTCTCTGTGAGTCTGAATCAACTCTAAGGCAGGGAGAGGGTTTCACTGTAGTTCCTGCTATTGCTTACCCTAATCATCAGGTGCCATGGAGTGGTTCCGGAAGAGCAGTCACTCCACTAGAAGTTAGCAGGTGAGTTCTCCCAGGGGCTACCCCTCTATATAAGATGATTAAATTGAACTCTGCTAGGTATAAAATATAAATTCCCTAGAGGGTCAAAAAAAAATACCCTTCTTTGTCACACAATCCACCTAGTGCTTTGAATTATATGCATGGAAAGTAGCAGATTAATAAACAAATAATATTTAATAATACATTAGCTGTGCCTTAAAAAAATAGCATGCCACTCTTTTTGGAGAGCAAGTCTTCTCTCTTACTGAAGGTGCCTCAAAAATATATTGAAAATTATGTGCGATTCCATACAAAGGTGAATTAATATTTATAAGCGCGCGGTATGATTTCCCCCACCCCGATCCATTTTATTTTCATGTAGCATATTTTAATCAAGGCACTTTCCCTGCACTGTAGAATAAGCTACACAGAGCAAATGGACCCCATGTGGTGACATTAGCTTGCAAAGACGCCTGCCTAAGTCTCAGCAGCAGTGTCCAATCAGCTTAGCTCCCATTATCACTCAGATTTCTCAACTCTTGAAGGGAGTGGGGGTGGGGAAGGGAGAGAGAGAGAGAATGGAGACACATGGAAGGTTGGCTTAAGAAATCAGAGGAATCTTTTAGAGGTTGTTATTAGGGATGAGCTTCGTATTTTCTAAGACCGGAGATAATTTTATCAGGAGTGCTGGTGGTGTGGTGGGTTATGTTTGGGGCTGTTTAACAGAAAGGGTCAGCAGGTGGAAACCACGAGGCATCCCTCAGGAGAAAACTGAGGCCTTCTGCTCCCTTAAAGACACCCAGGCTTGGAAATGCACTGCGGAAGTTCTGCACTTTCCTACAGCGTTACCCTGAGTTGGTAATCAACCCAATGGCAAAGAGATTATCTGCTTTCCTTTCTTTTGTAATTAAAAGATTATTTTACTGGGGGCTCTGATAACTCTTATGACAATCCATACATAGACTGCACCCAGGCATGTTTGTACATATGTTGCCATCATTCTTCTCTAGAAATTCACTTTCAATTGAGCCCTCGATATCAGCTCCTCTCTTTTTCCCTCTCCCCTACCCTCATGAAAGAGTCTACATTATTTTCAATGACCTTCTTCCAAAGACCCAGATGTATCGAGAAGTGATTCTTTAAACCCTTGTGGACCAATCCGTCATAAACTCAGCCAGTGCCTCTGTCCAGGTCTGCATCTGTGACTGCTCACTATGCATCTCCCTGATTGGGGAAGAATCACTAAAGTGTCCATTGCCACCAGCGACAGTGATTAAGAGCAGGGAAAGCTGCCTGACAGTTTTAAGTGAGCAGTGCCCAGCCAAGCAGGAACCACTGTCTGAGTCCCAGCCAACAAGGGCAACATCCTTTAAGAAACAAAAAATAATAATAATAATTTATAAACTATGAAGGGTTCATGAGGGAGGAGGAAGCAGGGAGGGAGGGGAAATATGAGGAGCTAATACCAATGGCTTATGAAGAAAGAAAATGCTTTCAGAAGGATGATGGCAAAAATGTACAAATGTGCTTTGGATACAATAAATGCATGTATTGATTGTGATGAGTTGCAGGAACCCCCAATAAAATGATTATTTTTTTAAAAAAAGGACCTAGCTCCATGGTCCTTGCCAGATATATAAAGGAGGGCCTGGCAGCTCTCAGCAAGGTCTCCCTACTTAAACCGTTTAGGTAATGTGTAGACTCACTGTGGACTGTCCTCACCGCCTCCTAACTTTACTGCTTAATCAGTCTGCTTTTCTGCCTCGCTCCAGCTACCTGTTCATTTGTTCTCTGCATTGCCGCCATGCCCATGGCTTCTTTTGAGAAGCCGGAGGCCAGGGTCCCCCCGCAAAAGGGGTCGCTGTACTGTACCCCAACAGAAGGATCCCTGGTGATGTTCAGAACCACCAACCTCTCTGGTCCAGTCTTGCAAAGTCCCCGGATGCAGTGCTGCTGTGTACCCACCCTCACGTGCCTGTGAATTGGAATCAAGGCAATGGCAGTGCGTGTTGGGTTTGGGTGTCACGAGGAGAGAGACAGGCTGCTGACAAGGCACTCCCATCCTGTGAACCGGCTTTCACACTTGTGTCTGTGAGACCCAGGAGAGGTACAGACGATGAATACACTCGGCCGCTAAGTGAAAGGTTTGGAGGTTTGAGTCCTTCTAAAGTCACCAGATTTTAACATTGGTAAAGCGGGACACCATTGACCAGGGAAGTGGGGGGGAGGGTAAGAGGGGTCTATTCCCTTCTTGTTCTCCTGCCATTCCCTAGCTTGTCGTGCACTCTTTCCAAAAATTGGGACTTTTAAAAAGTGCTGTGGGACGTGGGAAAATTTGTTTAAAAGTGGGACTGTCCTGCCAAAAGTTGACGTCTGGTCACTTTAGTAAGTGGGACACCACTGACCGGGGGTGGGGAGGGGTTCTTGATTAAAAATTTGGTCTATATGGGGCAACAAAAATGTTCATAAAATACAAAAGTAGTATTGTAATATACTTAATTCAATTTTAAAACACTGTGGGACATTGTTAAATTTTTAAAAAGCGGGACGTCTGGTCACCTTACTCTAGAGGTCTGTCAAGAACAGTTTATCTACTTCTAGAAAATCAGTCCTCAAAGGCCCTTACGGACAATGGTTCTAGCTGGAGTTAGAATCAGCGTGACAGCAACTGGTGTCAACTGTCCACATGGGCCCATCAATGGCTACCCGTGACCACTGCTCATCTAAAAGAAACCCGGCCAGTTTCAACAGCATGATCACCAGGGGGAGAGAAACACCCTGGCTCACCTACTTCTTTCTGAGCCAAGCCGTGACACCAAGCAAGTGAACAGCCATGATCTCGGCTAATGGTTTCCATAACCAGCAAGTTATGCCCCCAGAATCACTTGCCGTTTGGGTTAAATCCTGGCTCTTTGAGGGAAGAATTGAGCAAGTGAGCTCTGGGAGAAGATAAAAAGCACATTGGATGAATGAGGCACCTCTGCAGGAAATACACACACACACACACACACACACACATCTAATCCTTCATTGGACACTACAGAAGCAGCCATATAAAGAGGAAAGGGCAAGAAAGCCAGATAGCCACCAAGAAATGTGACTGTGAGGGAAAGTCAGAAGATTTACAGACTTAATTGCTGGCAGCAGAAGGGGTAGGTGCTCCAGGCGGGCAAGCAGGCACACAGGACAGATGGGCACCAGGTTCCTGAGTGGCTCAGGGAGTCCCACAACCCACAGCTATTGCTGTGAGCACCTGCCCTTCATCAGGGAGGTGTTCCTGCCTTTGATAGTCTCTCCTCTGAGACTGCGGGCTGCCACCCCAGGGCTCCTCTGACCCCCTGGAGCCCCCTCCCCCCCCCGCAAGATGTGTTGCTGCAGCACCATGCAAACAAGCAGAGAGTGGTACAAATCATAGCTGCAGCGGTGTGGGCTGCGGGACTCCCTTTGCTGGAGAGGGTAGAAAAAGAGGGAGTCTTTCGCCTGCCTGGCATGAGAAGGGTTGGAGAGAGGGAAGCATCTTCCCGCAGACTCACAGTCCAAACTAACTGTAGGCCAACACCACCATGCCCAAAGCATCCAGGCGCAGGGGCTTGTGAAGGATACAAAGGAAACAGACAAGGCCCTTGGCTGTGTGATCTCAAGGGCATCCGATAAAAATCAGCAAAGGAACCAGGAGGTGCCAGAAAGGTGGTTTGCCTGCTGCTGCCCAATGAGAATCATGGTGGGTGCTGTCCTCTCACTCTGCCAGGCCTGTGGCTGGCACGTGGCATTCCCTCTGTGCCTGATTTGGAAAAGGGTTATACACACTGGGTCCCATCATGTCCTTGCAAATGAAGGGAAAGAGGGAAAGAGGTCCAGAAAGATGGGAAAGGAGAGGAGGAAGGGAAGGAGTGGAGGAAGGGAGGGAAAGAAGGAGGGAGAGAGGCACTAGAATACATGGAAATATACGCTATGGCTTAAAAAAAAGACATGGGGAAGTAGAAATGCCCACACTCCCACAAATAGCGACACCCCCCCATATATCACTTGAAAACGCAGCTCTAAGTCGGCTGGCACTGGAGAGAGGCGTGAGTCACTGCAGCGTGTGTCACTTTGCTTGGCTCTATGATCAAAGCTCTGGGAAGCCAGCACTCCAGATAGCACAGGACGTATATTTCGATGCACGGAAGAGCAAGGATGCCATTTGGAGGGCTGTGGAGGGCCTCACCCAGGCCATGGTATTTTCTTTTCTTTTTTAAAAAAATCATTCTATTGGGGGCTCACACAGCTTTTATCACAACCCATACATACAGCCAATGTACGCCAGGCACACTTGTACATTTGTACATTTGTTGCCCTCATCATTCTCAAAACATGTGCTTTTTTCTAAAGCCCTTCTGATCAGCTCTTCATTTACCCCCCTCCCTAATGAACCCTTGATAATTTATAGATTATTACTTTGTCAAATCATACACTATCTGATGTCTCCCTGCACCCACGCCCCTGTTGTCCGTACCCCAGTAAGGAGGTCACAGGTAGATCCTTGTAATCTGTTCTCCCTTTCTACCCCACCTTCCCTCCACCCTCCTGGTGTCGCCACTCTCAGCCCTGGTCCTGAAGGGATCATCTGTCCTGAATTTCCTGTGTTTCCAGCTCCTCTCTGTACCAGTGTACATCCTCTGATCTAGCTGGATTTGTAAGGCAGAATTGGGGTCATGATAGTTGGGCGAGGAAGCACGGAAGAACTATTGGAAAGTTGCATGTTTCATCGTTCCTATACTGCACCCAGACTGGCTCCGCGGTATTTTTAATCCTTCAGGTGCACATGAAAGTTGAATGATGAGGCAGGAGGCTCACAGAGGAAGGAGAGGGGGGACTGAGGGGAAGGGGAAGGAGAGAAGCACGGTGGTATTGAAGAATGAAGGGACCTCCTGGAGCATGCATACATCTGTCTCTCTCAGAAGAACAACGACCAGACCACTCCTTGGAAGTTGGTAAAGCGAGACTTCCTTCGCCATACTTTGGACTTGTGATCAGGAGAGCCCAGTCCCTGGGAAGGACGTCATGTTTGAGCAAGCAGAGGGCCAGCCAAAGAGAGGAAGGCCTTGTGGGAGATGGAGGGCCGCGGGGACGGCGGGCAACAGTGGGCGGTGAGGCTGGGGTGGGAGGGACCCAGGCAGTTCCATTCCCGTGTACACCAGCCGGGGTGAATTGGAATCAACTGAGGGTGTCTACCAAGGTCGAGGACACTTCATATTGCAGGATGCGCACCAGAAGATCAACATGGAGCAGGGGGGAGGAGTTGGTTTGAAAGCTTCGATCCCACGCTGATGAATTCAGTCGGCGGGAACAGCTGTCAGGCGAATTGAGACCACAAAACAAAAACCCTACGAGGTGGAGGGCACCCCCCACCCCCACCGTGAGCATCACTCCTGGGCTCAGTTTCCTGCAGGGTGGGGGAGTGGCAAGAATGACAGTGGAGCTGGCTGCTGCCAGATCTCACCATGGTCAGAGTGGCCCAGTCCCCAACGGCAACCAGCTGCTCTTGCTTAAAACAGGTTAGGCTCTTAGGCCTCAAGGATTCCTCAAATTGGATTACAGTCCCTGCAGATAATCTGGGAAATGCAGCATGGCGAAAGGAAACCTTTTTGAGGAAAAAAAAAGAGAGAGAGGAGTAAACCCCATAATAGCTACATTCTGAAAGCCAAGCTCAGCGTGACTGAGGCAGAAAATCTCTTCAGCCAGGGCTTCTGGGCAATCGAATCCACAGAGGAGGGAGGAGCCACTGAACTGGAGAAGAGGGCAGGATGGCTGCCCTCCGGGCCCAGGCCTCTCCCAGGTCAGGGCCTGGTTTGCTGACCGGAGCAGAAGCAGGCAGAGCTCGCCAAGGGCCCGTGTGGTTCACCCACTCAGACCTAATCCCCTGCGGGAGGGCGCACATGTGCTTTGAAGGGGATGCGTCATCCTCATCCTCGTGAAACCCCTTGAATTAGCTGTTTCCCAACTAGGCATTGCATGTCAAAGACAACAGATGAGGCAGGGCACACATAAACTCATCCCACTGAGGTAATACAGGATGGAAATGGGTCTTCCTGGTCTGGCTCTGCAAGGCTGATGGCCGCCGTGGCACTCTCCGGTCTGAATTCAAGGCTGTTGGGTTGGGTTCCCATTGCTGACCTGCAGGTTAGCCAGGCCGATGCCTGACCCACTGAGCTACCAGGGTTGCCTTATGACAAAAACAAACACACTGTCACTGAGTGGATGTCACGTACCCCGCCCCCAGTGCCCTCAGCTTGTGCCCTAGCCTCCTCCCCACCAGGGATCCTTCCAAACTGAACACCCTGTCCTGGAGGGCAGGCTGCCTCTGAGCAACTCTGCAGCCCAGTGGTCCCGAACCGTCCTCCTGCTCAGAGCCTTTCATACAGTTCCTCATGTGCTGGTGACACCCTCCCCCCACATCCTGCCAACCGTACAATTATATCCCTCGCACTTCATCACTGTCGTTTTGCTACTGTGAGGAATCAGGCAACCCCTGTAAAAGGGTCATTCAACCCTCAAAGAGGTCACAACCCACAGGTTGAGCACTGCCACATTAAGGCAGACAGCCTCAGAAACACCAGGAGCACTTTTCTTTGTTCTCCTGTCCAGTTGCTGTGAGTCAGAATTCACTTGGCAGAAAGTTCAATGACCGCCGGTTACCCAGGGGAAACACTGTCCTCAGCAGGACGCCTTCAGTTCTCGGGGTGCCCCCTCACCCTCTAAAGCAGAGGTCCTCACTCTTCCTCACGCCGAGACCCTTTCACATGGTTCCTCATTTGGTGGGGAGCCCCCTCCACCCTAACATTACTGTCATCGCTACTTCATCACTGTCACTTTGCTACCGCGATGAATCGTCATGTAAATATCTGATAGGCAAGATGTGTTTTCATTGTTGCAAACTGAACATAATTAAAACATACTGATGAATCCCCCAACAATATGGAATTATAGATTGTGAATATTGTCTTGAAACATGGTGCAGCCTGGGTAACAGTCCTCATAAAACAACAACAAACTACACTGTGACAGTCTGCATCAAAAGCCCACATCAGTGCAAAGGTTGAGATAGTTTCTTTCTCACCAGATCAGCATCTCTGCATGTGGGCATACCCACCTGGAGACGGCTGGGATCAGTGTCTAGGTTACTAAGACCAGCGGATAGATGTGTCTTCTGATGGTCTTCGGTGAGAATCATTCGACCTTCAAAGGGGTCTTGACCCAAAGGTTGAGAACTGCTGCTAGAGGATAAAGCAGAACTTGCCCTTCGGGGTTTCAAAGACAATCAATCTTGACGAGAGTAGACAGCCTCACCTAGCTCCCGTGGAGCAGTGGGTGCATTTGAACTACCTGCCTTGTGGTTGGCAGCTCCATAGTCTGTGGGAGCCACATCATGAGAATGCACTCAAGAACTGAGGCAGAACTGAGAATTCTCTCTATGCCAGGGCTCCCATCATCTGCCCCACAAAGCAAGAACATTGTTGGGGTGATTCCGGACTCTTCTACAGAGGCCCAAAGAGAAGACAAACTCTGGTTCTCAAGGCGGGAGCTTTGCATTCTCAGGTTGCAGAGACCATTAGGCTATCTGGTCTCAGTTGAGGCTGGGTGTGCTGGCGAGGAAGCTGGGTGTTACAGTTGAAGAGAGCCACTTCTCAGAGGGACAAAGAAAAACAGCCACACACACGCGCGCGCGCGCGCGCGCACACACACACACACACTGTGCTGGGAAACCAATCTCATGAGAGGTAATTCAATGTTTAGGATGATTCACTGGCATCATTGGCCGGCAGGATAACCTCTGGGAGCATTCACTCTGGTGGAGCTGAAGAGAAGCTGTGTTGGCAACTTCTGCATTGGGAAGGCCAAGAGCATGAGAGAAAGGAAGTCCTTTCAAGGCTCCAAGCGAGACGTGTTCTGGGTGGCTTCCAAGAAAAACTATGACGTAATGATCACTTGAGTCATAGTCCTGCCACTTTCTCTCAGCTTCCCCCCTAAAGGGTATTGGGAGATGTGGAGATAGCCCATCATTCACTGGAGGAGTGCAGAGACAACTCCACATTTCATGGACGGCCCTGAACACCCTCTAATTAATTCTAACAGGCTTTGTGGGGGACCCTGGGCTGGAAGATCTCCTTGACCCCTTCAATCTACATATTATTTTCCTGGGAGTTGAGTTAGCATATCCCAGAGAACCAGCCAGTGCAGCTCCGAACACATCCATCCCATGGATGATGTCCTGACAGATCACATTCTCTGCGCCATTTAAATCCCCCGCCACGTGCTTTTTCTACAAGCACCCATTCCAGTTCTCGGGCTGCAATGTGGCTTTTATTTGTGAAAAAGGCACAGTTTGCTGAAGGGCCTGCTGCCCGTGACTGCGTATAAAGCTTCACAACAACCACCAGTGTTTACAGAACAACTCAGCGTGGAGCCTTTATCGGGGTTGATGGCCTTTGAAAGCCTCATCCCCATCTCACAATCTCCCTGGTAGTGGGTGACACGTTACTCACAGGTGCTGCTCCCTGCAGCTCACAGCAAGCTCAGCAGTTCAAAATCACAGTTGCCCGCCACCAGATGAAGATGAGGCTGCCCGTTGCTGCAAAGATGTGCAGCCTCAGGCACCCCAGGAGCAGTCCTACTCAGGCCTATCTCTGTCTCTCATTCTCTCATTGCCATCAAGTCGATGCCAGCTCGCACAGACCCAATAGCAAGGGGTTGAACTGCCTCCTGAGTCTCTGAGGTGATACTTGTTTACAGGAGGAGCAAGTCCCATCTGACTCCCAAGAAGCAGCTGGCAGTTTCAAACTGGTGGACTTTCAGATCGTCACTTAACCACTAAGCCACCAGGACTCCAACGCTATCCTATAAGGGCATTGTCTGTCAGAACTGACTCCATGGAAGCACGGTTTGAGTTTATACAGCAGGCAACACTGACTTCATTTTATGAGTGAGACACCGGAGACCAAGTCAATAAGAGACTCTCTGAACTCTGACAACCAGCAATTGGCAACATACCAGGGGTCCCCTGGCCTCCAACTCCAATCCCAACCCCCAGCAAGTGGGCATGGAAGCCTATTTGTAATTGCTCAGTGTACAGTCTTTTGTTTTAGGGAGGTGGGACTTTTCTTTTTTTTTTTTATTAGTTTAACCTTATCTTGTTCTAAGTCTTCTACTTGCTATCATCTCCTCTGATACAATAAGCAGGAAACACAGTATCCTCTAGGTCAAAGGCCTTAACAACACAAAGGAGGATGAAATTTTAAAAAATGCTGCTTTGCTCTAAAATCAACCACCACCATCATTTTTATTCCGAGGGATGACAAGGAGACAAGAGCGATACCTTTCTTGTCTTAAAAACAACAACAACAACAACAAACAAACAAGAAACAAAACAAGAATCTGCACAAACCCTGCAGACCCAGGATTCCGTATGCTCTGTCCTCGTCATGCATTAAGTATGAACTGAAGTTGATAAGATATGAAGACACCCACGGGTGGGAAGAAAGGTAGGGCTTCCTGGTGAATAGTGCCTGTTGCCGATGATCCTCCACTCCATGAGACACCTATCGATGGAAGTTTTTAAAAAATTGAACAAGTCTTTGTAAGCCGAGTGAGATTTTTACCTTCCTGCTCATCAACTTTGTATTCAGCAGTCCAAACAACTCATCAAAGCCTCAAGTCATCCACCCCCATGGACCCCCACCCCCACCATCACACACCTTGGGGGTCCTAAAGCATGTGACCTTTACTCTGAGAGTCTTTATCTTGTTTTGTTTTGTCCCCTGCCCCCACTTTTATCAGAGGTCTCCTTATAAACGGGGCTACCTTGAACAGTTTTGCAAGTCTGAGGGCTTCTTCTCCCAGCCCTTGCCTGTGGATAACCTCTTCCCTCTCCCCTTCCCTTCAGACTCCTACTTCAGGTTTTGCCCAGGAACAAATATATTACACACACACAAAGGAATATAGATATAGAGATATAGATTTATATAGAGAGAGGTGAGTGTGTATATATATGTATGGGGACAATTATATGTGGGGGAAATATATGTGTATATGTACAACTATACATATATGTTTCCCCCTTCCTACCAGCATTGAATTTATAAAGCTAAAAGCCTATAGGTGTGCACAGGCCATAGGAAAGTGCTTCAGCTCTATTCCCTGACCTAAGACACAAATCGTCTAACACACTCTTCAAGCTGTATCTGGAGGAAGAGTAACTTGGCGCAGAGATGGCAGCAGATGAGAAGAAGCGTTTGCCCTCCCCTTTGCCAACCATATTGTCTGGTGAAAGGAAAGACCCTGTACCAGTGGATTGGGGAGTCGGACGCTGACACACGGATGGGCAGTGATGCCCAGCTTTTTTCTACCCAGCTGCTTCTCCGGCCATGGCGAGTTCCTCTCCCACGCCTTCTTGGGATGGACCCGGGGGCATCTGGGTACTTGGTGCTCCCAGATCTGATAATGGAATGAACCTCTCCCTTTAGAAGCTCTGGGTTAATGGCAAAGTTTATTAAACGGCAAGCAGCCACTCAGCAAAGATCAATAGAGACATGATTACGCAGTAACCGGAGGATTAAATGCGAGATTTATCGCAAAATTAAACTGAATTAAACGCTGGCGGATTGCACTTGAGATGGGGTCGATACTTTTAACTCACAATCTATGCTTTCTGTGTTGACTTCTAGGCCAGAGGGATAGTGGGCTTGAGGAGATGACCGAGGGGAAAGGTAAGCTGAGGAGCTTGTTGAAAAGCACCAGCCACCCCATCTGGAAAGGACCCTGGGAAGCAGCCACTTTTTCCTGACTGAGAAGACATGCCGGCAGTTCCGGGGGGGCGGCAAGAGGTGAAGCAGTGTAGACCCCACTCTGCTCATCCCCAAAACACAGGGACAGATCACCACAGGGTTCTAGGAGGAGAACTCACACGGTATCTTTTCATTCCAATTCCTCAGGAGTCTCCAAAAGGCCTCTGAGATGGCTCAGACACCTTTTCCTGAAGGCCTTTCAGACGACTCCCCCCCCCCCCCCCCCGCAGGCTCTCATAGGGCACCGGCACCTTAGTTGTGGCTCTGACCCTTGGTCTCACGTGGGGAGGGGGCTGCAGAACAATGACATCTGGGTGTAAGATAATCAGCCCTGCCCCCACCCTGGGCAGAGGCATCAAGGCCACCTTGGGGGCAACAAATCACATGAGAAGGTGAGGTTCCCAGAGTCACTGACAGCTTCTTAACCATGACCGTTAGTTGGCGACGGGGACACCAACAGTACAGTGAGAGCACCCACGTCTGCAGGGCCTGCAAAACAGCAAGGCTGGGTGACGCCTGGGCTGGTGGGAATGCGAAGGAAAGTGGTCCGTGGAGAGCAGAAATCTAGCTGGCGATTCAGCCATCGCTGGGTGGCCGCATGTTACAGTGAGACAGTCCCCTCTCTGTGGTCTAGTTCCCCTCCTAGTATTGGGACCTATTCTTTTCTTGCCCTGAAGAGCACCAGGCCCCCGTGATTTCAGCAGGAATCCAACACGTCCTCTGTTTGCTCAAGAGTAGGGAAGAGTGGGCACGGAGCTAAGATAAAAGCCGCCCTCTCCAATGCAGACCGGAGCACCTCACACTGCCACTCAGAGGTGGTCCCAGCTCCTTTCAAATCTTTGGGAGACAAACATGACACTGATAGGACAGAGGGACTGTGCATCTTCCCCCCTCCCACATCTCCCTACACCGAGGCTGCTCATGAGGAGGCCAGGGCAAAGTTCACGATGCTCTGAGGTCCAACTAGCTCTTAGGGTTACTTCTTCCTTCCAGGAAACTGGTCCCGAGCTGCTGTCCTGTCCCATCTCCTCCTCCACTGCACGTCATCCTTGTCCGGGCAGATGCCTCGGAGGTCCAAAGACCTGCAGAGTCTGAGACACCCCCACCACCACTGGCTTTTGTGACTCAGTGCCCCTTCCTGAAGTCCCCTAGCCCTGCTAAGTCTCCGTGTCTTCCCCTATGTGATGGGCCTGGAGTCAAGAGACTTAATGCAATCTGTGGAAAGGGTCTTGTTGGGAGGTTTCCTGGCAGCAAGGAGACAGGAAATAAATTATGAAAGAAAGAGAAGTGAGAAATTCCTTCCTGGCTCGTAGGGCCGTGTTCTTGAGTCATTACAAAAGGAAACGGCCCGTCACTATAGAAAGGTTAGATCTGGCACTGGAGGATGGATGGTGGGGGCCCAGGCTGCACAGGGAGCCTGGAGATTGTGTTCACGGAGTGTCTGGGCATCGGCCAAGTTGTGTGCTGGGCGATGTACGTCTATGCCTCCTGCCATACTCCCGGACGCGGGCAACAAGTCACTGAGCTGGGCCTACCCCACCTGGTATGGAAAAAGGGGGACACCGAACACTGCTGGACTTGCAGTTTAGAGGTCAATACAATAGCTGGGCTGTACAAGACAGTCGATAAAAACTTAATTATTTTAGTGCTGTTCATTAACTTGCCTGAGACCACCTTGCTATGACTGAAAGGCCATGGCAGGGCAAAGCATGGCTGGACAGGGCTCCACAAGGGCCAGGCTGTTGCACTAACAGGCCAACAGGAACAGACAGGGGGCCACCATGCGCTGGCCTTACAGTGAGGTTGGGACTCCCTCCCTCCACCCTGCTCTCTGACCTTCATCTCTCTTACCTTCACCTTTCTTATTTTCATTTTAGCAAGAGCACCACATGGGTCTCTCTAACAAGCTGTAAATTGTACAGAGAAGGTATAATTTGCCCCTTGGGTGAATGCAGCAGACGCCTTCCGACCATCGGCTTCAATGACTAAGAAGGACAGGCCCAGGAAAGGATCCTGGACAAGGAAATGCGTCTCCCATTGCCATGGTCTCGTGAAGCAGGACGTCACGCTTGGTAAAGGAGAGGGGTGGCGAGGAGGAGGAGGAGGAGGAGGAGGGAAACCCTTGACAAGGAGGACTGAGACACAGTGGTTGCCACAGGGGACTCACAGATACCAACAATTCTGAGGACAGATTAGGCTAGGGCAGGGCTTCCTCCTGTGGTGCATGGGGGTCACTATGCATCAGAACCAACTCAATGGTACCCAACAACAACAATGAGGACCACGACATGGGTTGAAAAGAGATAAAGGGCAGGAGAGATGAGCATAAAGGGAGAGTGGCATTGGAGGCATAAGGATGGGCCTTCTTTCCCAAATGCTGGAAAGCATAAAGATAAAGGAGACAATGTGTCCAGTGGACAAATGGAGCCTGCAGACACCAGTATCTAAGACTCTGTGACCAGAAGAACTAGATGGTGCCGGGCCTACCAGTACCAACTGTTGCGGACAAGATCACTTGTGAAGGTTCCCGATAGTGCAGGGAGGTAGTTGTTGAGCAAAACTCACTGCCATCAAAGGCACCAGGTCTTGCTGAGCCAACATCACCTACCGCAGGCCCAGCTCAAGCACAGGTAGACGGTGGGTTGGACAACGTAGTGACCCTCAGCCCAACTTGCCTCCTCCTCCCAGAGCACCCCTGGGGTCCCATGTGGCCGCACATTTCATTCTCCATATCCCAGGCCTCTGCTGTGAACAGGCCACCATCCACCTTCCCCAGTTTGTTTTGGACTCCCCACTGCTGCCCCACCAGGGGACCTCAGGACGCTGGGGCAAAAAAAGCCAAGAAATGGAATCTCCTTGGAGACCTTCAGAAAGAGGGACCCAAGCCCTGCTGACACCTGGCCCTGTCATGGACTAGACGCAAGTCCTCCACTGTCTGTCACTTTCAGTCACCCAGGTGATGGCCATTTGTCAAAGCAGCAACAGGGAAGATTTCCATGAAGGGTCTCTGAATACCTCTCCCCACCATCTCAGCTCAGCTGCATGCATTTCCATGGGGAGACATCACACCATGCAAAAGGTTGAGTTGTTGCCCAATGGCTTTAGGCTTTGGTGACAAAAATGTGCATCGATTGGATAGTGGCAGGTATACAATGCTGTGGTTGCCACCTGTGCCCCTTAAAGGTTTGTTTTCTTGTGTTTTAATGGCTAACATGGGCAAAAAATTGTACATGTATTCTTCCATCCAAAAAAACCCATTTTTAAAAAAATTAAAAAGAGAGAAGGGAAGACAGAGGGTACAGAGACGTACTGATCAGACTAGGGGAACCCCAGAGTCCATGGTCCGTAGTCACCCTTCACCTCTGCAAAGGAACTCCCCACTGTGGATCCGTTTGCTGCTCACAAGTCTGCAAAGGGAAGGCGAGCGCCCGCTCGACCTGCACACTTCAGAACCATCAAGCAGGTAAGAGCTAAAGGAAAACCTTGATCCCAGGGCACCAGCCAGCAGGCCCTTTAAAGATGTAATGCTCAGGAGGTCTCTAAATTTTAGAACCATCCACCCTTTGATATCAAAAGGGCAGCATCTGCCCCAGGCCATGCTCAGCAGGGTCCTTAATGGAGGAGCTCTGGACGGAGGAGAGGGGGTGGGTGCAGGCACAATGAGGGGGATGCATAGAATGAGCCCGGGCAAAGTGGGGATGAGTTACTGGATGGAAAACCGATGGTCCCGTCTGTAGACTGTCACCAGAGTCACAAGCAAAACCCTGTTTCTCAAAAAAAGGAAAGGAAATGGAGAGAAGGGGATATGGTTCCTCCAAACAGATCCCAAAGTAACGCAGGTGCAGGCACACTAGCCCAGCAAACTCTCCCTGTCATGGAGTGGACATGGACTCCTGGACAGGGCACAACAGCCCCGGGGGGGGGGGGGGATGTCGAAGGCTGCGGGTCTTCATGAGAGTGCAGAGCCTCATCTTTCTCCCTCTGAGAGGTTGGTGGTTTTGAACTGCTGACCTTGGGGTTAGCAGCCCAACTCCTAACTGTGAGGCCACCACCAGCACTCCCTGAAGGCCTGAAAGGCATCTGCTCCAGAGCCAGAGGTTCTCACATACATCTCTTCTCAACTCTGGACCTCCACAGCTTCTGCTTTCCAAGGAGACGGCTGTGCACACCTTTCAGAAACAGCAGGAGGCACACACCACAGGGAGTGGGTGTGTCTCAACACGGCAGTCTTGCCAGATCACTAACCTTGAAGGACATGGGTCAGTTGAGTGCTCTTAGAATACCCTCCAGGTACCACCTGAAGCCCGGCTCGGGGCTCCATGGACCAGGGGAAGATGGACCCAGGATGGAGGAGGGGCAGAAGCTCCCCTCTCCAGCGGAGCATTGACACACACGCACACACGCACACGCACACATACACACACAGAGCCCCATTTGGGAGGCAACTTTATGTGCTCTTAGTAGTAGATTAATGAATGTAATTACCTAGCATTGTGGCTGTGAATGCCACAAAAACTGTAATTTATAGAGTGCTGTAAAGTTCTAATGTGTTTTTACGCCCATAAGCTGCTTAGCCATAATCTAATGCATTTGTACAAGAACGCCCTAAGTGGCTCTCAGCTGAGCGGTGAACACAAGTGTGTGAACCTCGGCACTTCCACTCGTAGGTCTTTATAACCCGGCCCTGCGTGGTGAGCATCTGAAGGAAACAGCTGCTGAATTGTGCAAATAATTCTCCAGACGGTGACAGGCCGCCCTGCCCTGAGGGGAGAGGCTCCCGCTGACAAAGGGCTGGGGGACTGCACAGAGAGCTAGTCCTTCTGCAGGGACCTCACCACCCTCTCTGCCAGCCGCCTTCCTTTCCTGACCCTTCCCCAGGGCCTCTGAAGGAGGGGCCAGGAGAGCCATTGGAACAGGGGTCTGGGGGTGGGGGGTGGAGGAGGGTTTCTTTCTGTCTGAGAAGATGGGGCCAGACCTCCAGCTTGGAACCACCTGCCCCCTTTCCAATACCCCCCACCCTCCCCCTTTCCTGCCACTGCATCCTCACAGGAGGGGCAGGAAGGCTGAAGGGGGCGCTGACCTAGGTCAGGAAGCAAGCCATTTTCTTGGTTGCCTGAGGGAAGGGGAGCATCTGGGATGGCCCCTCTAGGGGATGATTAGGATGATGGGAGAGGGGGTGTTGCCATGGCAACAGCGGATTCTTCTGAAAAGCTTAAAGGCCACCCCCTACAACCAGGCACTGTGGATGCTTTACATTCAACTGATGCTCCCAGCCAATGAGTGGTGGCATGGATGGGGCTGAGGCCAGTCTTGGGTACCCCAGGGCCGGGACCAGTCTCAGAAGACCCTGGCTTAGTCTTCCCCCCTTCCATACAGACATGGTGACCTCAGCCTCACTTAACTGCTGCGCAATTCACTCCCTCCACACCTGTGACTCCGACATGGAATCAGCAGTCCATCCAGCTCATCGTGAGACTAGAACCATCTTCCCCCCCACCTCTGAGTGGGGGCTGACGGTGTGCAGAACCTGGGTGCCAGGCCTTTCTTCCAAGGCACTTCTACATGGGCTCAGCCTGCACGACCTTGCTGGCAGCTGGCTAGCAAGGGGGCTGTTTGACCCACCGGGGCCGCCAAGCATCAGGCCCACAGCGTCCTCCCAGGATTACTACTTGAGGAAGAGACAGTCTATGAATGAACAGAAGGGCAGGAGTGGGGAAAGGAAAATCAGTCACTCGTGGGGCAGAATAATGTGGGGGGCAAAGCGCATTCGATGTCCCATAGATGGGCAAAAGAACAAAAAAAGAGGTACGCAATTTAAAAAGCACATTCTTAAAGAAGCATAGGACACAAAAACCAAGCTCACTGTCGTCAGCTAATTCTGACTCAGATGGACCCTAAAGGACTGGGCAGAAGCGAACCCTTTGTTTCCAAGGTGTTCTATCCCATGCAGGCAAAGAGTTGCATCTTTCGCCCTGGTTTCGTACCACAGACCTTGTAGTTAACAGCCCACCCTGTAACCCATGATGCCATCTGGGCAGCTGAAGGAAGCATCAGGTGGCGGGATTGCATCCGATCCTTCGCAGAACCCTCCAAGCTCTTCAAGCTCTTTTTTAAAGAATCGACCGCCTCATCATTAATGCTCCCTGGGGCGGCTGGCGGATTCCAACCACTAGCCTCTCGGGGTTAGCAGCCCAAGGTGTGACCTAGGGTGCAGGCAGGATACCTCAACATAGGAAGCGGACACTGCCGAGCAGGGCAGCGTACACATCCGAGGTGGCCCAAAAGAAAGCCAAGCCGGGTAAAGGATGGCAGAGAAAGCAGCCCGGTCCTCATGTTGGGCAAATAAGCCAATCATGAGTCTGCAAGAAATAAGTACCAGCTAGAGCAATGGTCAGGGGACCCTCCTTGGGTGCAATCACTGTAATGAAGACCTTGGGAGAGGGCACTGGACCCCCTGGGAGCAAATCCCAGGCTAATTGGTGGGCCAGCATCAAACACACCAAGGATCGCATGATCTGGCTTGGAGACGTCTTCTAACAAAGCCTTTGGAGGTTGCCGCCTTGACTGTAACACTGGACAGACGCAGGAAAGCAAGAGAAGACCTGCAACACACATGCTCACCGCCGCGTTTGTGTGCCATTGCTTCGGCAATGAGGCATGCCAACCTGTGCCATCGCTGTACATCTGTCCCCCGACGGATCCCTGTGGTTCCCCCGCCTCCCGAGGGAAACGCCCGTGTGCCCCGTGGGCACCAGCCTGACACTGAGTCAAACTGGAGCTGACTCCTGCCTTCTCATCCTGTGGCCCAAGCCGTACTCATCCCCAAGGCCACTCGGGTGGCTTCTCACCCTTGCTTATGATTCCTGAAGCGGAAGACCACCTCTTACCCCTATAGAAGCTACTACAAGGACATGGAGGCTTCTTACTACCAAAGAATGACAGACTCACTGCACCAAGCCGATTCTGGCTTCTGCTGACTCTCTAAGACAAGGTTCAACGGCTCTGGTGGTTTTCTGAGACTGTTACTCTTCACTGGAGTAGGAAGCCCCTTTGCTTCCTGTGGGGCAGCTGGTGGTTTCAAATTGCTACCTTTCAGCCCAACACAAAGCCAAGATACTACCAAGTGTGTTATCAAAACACAGTGTATTTTTTAAAAATTTAAATTTAAAGTCGCAAATCGCAACTGTCTCTCTTCATTCCACACTGGTGCGCTGAACGCTTGCTTTCATCTAAGAGGCAGGAGGTCAACCTGCTCACTGACTCAAAACAAAGAAAGCAGAAAACAAATCCAAGAGCACGACTTATCTGCCACTGTTGTACCCTGGATGGGAACACACCTGACTGCATCCCACAACAATAATGTGACATGAGCAGCCAGCTGTTGGCAACTGTTTATCCCTTTACACGCTACTGTATGAATCAATCCTGAAGGTAGAAAAATGATGATGGCAACATATGTAAAGCTATGCTGGATGCAATTGATGTGTGCAGTAAGAGCTGAGAGAAACCCCAATACAATGATTTACAAGAAGAAGAATCATTAAAGTGCCCTGGTTGCGCAGTGGTTACGCACTGGCTGTGAAGTGCAATGCACAAGGTCACTGGTTCCAGCCCACCAGTCACTCCTCTGGAAAAAGATGAGGCCCTCTACTACACAGAACACTTACCATCCATTAAGCCTCCCCGGGGGCAGTTCTACTCTGCCCTGGAGGGATGCTATGGTTCAGAACCGACCCCCTGGCAGGGAGTAGCGAAATCATTAGATGGTACTGTGCAGGGTTCACCTTCAGTAGTCAGAAAACAGTTCAGAGTTAGTTCAACTACCACCACCAGAGTTCCCGGGTTATGCAAATTGTGAATAGTCTCAACTCCTGACTTCCATGTGGCAAGTTCCAGTCCACCCAGAGGCAGGCAGGCAGGAAGAGAGGCCTGGTACTCTACATGTGAAAAATCAGCCCTGGGGAAACTCTTTGGAGTGCTATTCTTCTTTGACCTACCTGGGGGAGGCCACGAATCGGAGTCCACTCCACGCTACCTGGACCCATTGCCACGGGAATGCTGATGATAGCAGTTTCACTCCTCGGGTGGAGGACAAGGACTCATGCAGCCCTGGCCACTGCAGAGGAATGTCTTCACAAGCCTGGGTCCAAAGCCTGCACTCTCATGGAAGGTTACTGACTCTCTTTCTGTGAGGTTTGGCGGGGTCACCTGGCCCATGTTCCTCGACTTGTAAGAAGCTAAGTCTGAGGTCTGCAATGTTCCCTGCACACACCTCACAGATCTGTCTGCGAGTCGTCGCCATGGCACGCAGGCTCCACAGAAAGTGACTCCAAGGCACAGGGACAATTAGGCCTTTGAGCCCTTTGGATCTCACATTGATAATAGGATGAGGGCAATCGCCGATTTAGCAATAATCCTAACAATAGCAGTCATGATAATACCAGAAAAGAAAGCACTACATTTACCACCTCACTGGGACAAGTAATATGCCAAGTAATGTCTCTTTGAGCCACCCAAGCAAACAGGATCAAAGTGACGATTTTCTCCAAAATCTCTTTCATAAAAGTAGACTACGAGGGCCATGCTGAGAAGCACGGGGAGGAAGTTAATTTGCTGTACACAATGCATACCTTTGAACCAATGCCAATCCCCAGTGGAAAGCTGACCCAGACTGCCAAGGGGAGGCATTCTTTTGCTGCACCGTCAATTCCTGGATGCCTGAGGTTCACTGTTGAGTAGAAAGTGTGAAACTTGCATCCAAGGGTGATTGGGGGTGGGGCTGGGTGGGCACCAACGACAGAGGGGGACACCAGCAAATTAGGACACAGATTCATCAAGGAATCTGGTCCAGATGAAAAGAAAATAGTTTAGGAAAGATTCTAGTCACAGGTGCTGGGGATGTCTCAAAAAGGCATCGAGAGTTGAGAGTGAATCTGCAGTGAACCATCTCTGGATGCCCCCATCAGCTGGTGGGTGTAAGAAGCAGGGCTGAAAGCTATCCACTACACCTGCTACTTCTCTCTCGCCATTTGCCTGTCCACTGCTCTGTGGCTCCACAGCCCTCTGGAAATTAGCTAGCAGCATCCTCTCTGTGGCCATGCAGGATGCCATTTTCTGGGGAGCAGTCTCTGTGATAATTACTTGGTATTAGGTGTCACTGAATAGTGCATGAATGCAGAAATCTTGAAGTTGTGTCTACTCCAGAGACACTATTGGCATCGACAGTAATGGGTAGTTCCAGTCCGTTTCTGACTTCACCCTGGAAAGCCTGGTATTCTCATCACCTCCCAGCCACACCCCTGTGGTCAGTCCCACTTCTCTGTCCATCAGCATGTCCAACAAGTGCTCACGTGTTTCTGGTTTTAGAAACATTCACCCGTCTAGCTTCTAGGCCCAAGAAGGGATCATCAGTAAGGGTGGGGACAAGGACAGCAGCAGTGACTCTATAGGTACAACCAACCAGGGGCTACATCATTAGCTTAGATCTCTTTACAATTGGATGGAGGCCTCGTGGCAGAGTGGTTATGAGTTGGGCTGCAGATCTTAAGGTTTGCAGTTTGAAAGCACCAGCATCTGTGAGAGAAAGATGAAGCCTTCTACCCCCATAAGAAGATACAAACTCAGGGCAGTTCTACCCAGTCCTACAGGGTTGCGATGCACAGAGCTGGAATCCACAAATTGGCAGTGAATTATGTCAGGGAGTCCTGCATGGGTGAGTGTCGGGTTGCTAATTGTAAGGTGGTAGGTTCAAACACAGGCTGCTCTGTTGGCGAAAGTCGAGGCTATCTGTTCCTGCGAAAATTCGCAACCTTGGAAAACTTAGCTAGGGTCTCCGTGAGGTGGAGATGAGAGTAAATTTCTGCCATCTCCTGAGAAAAACACTTCGGTGATCAAGTGGCAGTGGGTTGGATGATATTATATACCTTGGGAACTCTGATTCTCCCATTTGATGAGAACATGGAGACTTGGAGAATGCAGTGTCTCTCCATCATAGCTCCAAATGGAACCTTCCAGGAGGCTTGAAAAAGGGTTCAAAAGTTGTTCAAAACCAACTAAGCCCCACCCCCCAGGAAGTGTGTTCTACAAGCTCCCCAAGAGATTCAACTGCACCAAGAGGGTAACAAGACCCACCAGGTGGGGTGACTGACCTGTCAATGACTCCTCACATTCTATCAACTGACCTGCAGCCAGGTTCTGGGAATAGATATGTTCATTGCATTCTGGGAAGGGGCTTCGCAGGGTCCAGGAATCCCGGGGCTTTTATCCTTTCCCTTCAGAGGCTCTTGAAGAGTTAGTGGAGTCTCTCTGGAATTTAGATTATAGCATGTGCCCCTCACCCACCTCTGACTCATCCCTAATCTACCCCCCTTCCTAAATGTACAAAGCGACTTGGTGGTCAGCCTCTGAGGAGGGCAAGGAGGATTCTTAGATGATTTCACAGCAAGTCTCCTGACTATCTCCTACACAATGCATTCTCCACTTTCTACTGTAGGGCAGTAAGGGGCACAGAAATGGCTGTGGCCCGCCAGTCATGCAAAACCTTCAACATTCTTTCAAAGGGGGAGGGGAGGGGCCTTTAAATAACAGCTCTGAGTAAAAGAAAAACGAGTAACAGAAAGGCTAGTGGAGTGTACGTGTGTGTGTGTGTGTGTGTTAGGGGTGGAGGATAAAGAATTAATAGTCCATCTTAAAATACTGTTCTGGATAGTACCACATTATTGTAGAATGTCAAACACAAGAGAACTCACACATTGAAGAGGCTGACTTTCTTTGCGATGCTTAGAATACAGTCTGGGTTCCTCTCTGACCTGATGCTGATATAGAAGGAAGGAGATGAAAGAAAAAATGGAAGCCATGTGCCAATGAAGGGGCAAAAGATGTGACAGATTGATGTTCTCACCATTTCACCCTGTGAAGCTTGAGCTTCAATCAAGACAAAGGATGATCCATGTCATCCATCCTGGTGGGAAAAGGACTGGGCATCGGCCTAGCATCTGTCTCCGCTGCTCACTCTCATCAATGAGACTCCGGGCTGCTGCCCTGAGTCTGTGATCTGTATAATCCCAGAAGGCCCTGCACTCAAAAGGGCTCCCTCCTCATGTGATCCGCTATTACTGGCTGCCTGCCGTGCAGCCAGTGCTAACTCCAGGCGACCATGCATGCTCAGAGTAGGTCTGTGTGCTGGACAGTGACCTTTGGGGAAACACTGGCCAGGCTATGTTTCTCGTGTGGCTCTGGCTGGGTTTGAATTACCAATCTATTTTTTATCCCTTAAGGATTTCATCTTGTGGCCACTCAGAGATCACCAAATACTTGGCGTACAAGTTTTGGTTTTACCTCTGACCTTGAGTTCTGTAAAAGAAGTCCAATGGGACCCAGGGACAGATGCGCACACAGGAAAGTTCTCACACAAGGCTGCCAATCATGCTCAGATGTCAGGTTCTGTGAAAGTTACATACTCTCTTGTCAACTTGAGTGAAGGGGCAGGGTCTAGCCTGTTAATCAGGTCACAGCTTAATGACCTCTTTTTGGTGCTATGGAGATAAATAGCTCATTGGAGGCCAGACCCACTTTTCTCTGCCTTCCTTTTCTAGCTGTGGAGGCACTCGGTGAGTTATAGGAGATACGTAGAGACCCATGTCAACATTGAGATGCTTCCACCGCCACCGGATCCACAAGAACTTCTATCTACTTGCCTGTAATCATCCTGCATTTGGCATTGTTGAAGGTGCTGAGCAAGTCTAAAGAGGAATTTGTGGGCTAGTATCAGGCATATGGGCTTATATCAGACTTATGGACTTGGTCTGGACAGGGTTGAGATGTTTGCTCAAAATGCAATTGCTCTTTGAGATAAAACTCTCCCATATACACATATGAGTGTCTCTGGATATGTTTCTCTAATCAACCTGAGCTAACACAAGTTCCCTTGCCCTCTCACATCCTTTCCAAGTCCCCAAATCTCTGTAAAAGCACTTGGGACAGCATTGTGTTATTATGCTAATGGTCTTTCTCATCCTGATGAAATGCCTTTGTGGATAGAGCGTCGTGAGAGATGAAGGGCCGAACAGGAAAACTTGCTAGGTCCTGTACTAGAGCTTACCTTCTATCGATAGAAGGCTATCCGTAGCAGCGAAAGCCCTAAAATCCATTAGCAGTCTCTCCCCTTGGATTAAACCTCTATTGAATTCTTTCTAACCATTAGCCAGTGAGGTGAACACTCTTTCCCTCAGGGAGAATGGGTTAGAAAGTTTATTTTCTACACACACACACACACACACACACACACACACACACACACACACTGCCCAGGGAGGAACAGTCTCCCTGGGTGTGTCCTAGGGGCTTACCTGGGTGTGTCCTTGGTGGAGACTGCGATCACAAGTACTTTGGGCATTTATCATGAAAGGCTACTGTACAATGACATCAGTCTTGGCAAAATAGAGGAGCAAGGGAAAAAGAGGAAGGTCCTTAATAAGATGGACTGACACAACTGGGTTCAAGCCTAGGAACAAATGAAGATGGCTCAGGACTGGGTAGTCAGTCATGACTTAAGACCTGTCTTGGTCTGAAGGCCCTGGGTCAATCTTGTAAACTCCTTGGTGTAACATAGAATCCATGTCCAAACCATGACTCTCTTCTTACTTGTGTAGTTCCACCTGCAACGGTGATTTATTGACCTGCTACCACTTCATGCCCAGGTATCAGTCGTCTTTGCCCTCCAGGTTAAGTACCCCAAAATTTCAACAAACTTTTGGATGCCATTTTGCAGTCTCCTGCTAATGATATCCCCCTTTGGGAGTTATGCAATTCCGTGTCAACCTGATAAGTGACTGTAGAGATGGACTCTAGCCCATCAATCAGGTCACAGCCTGATGATGTGTGCTTGTGGGCCTGGTCTTCTCATGAGGATTCTGGGAAGTGCCTCTCTTTCTCCCTGAGGTGAGTCACATTCTCTCTCTGCTTCGCCTTCTTGAGGAGGAGCAGCACTCAAAATGCTGGAGGAGCCACGTGGGGACCATCAGATGCTTCCATCACCACTGGATCCACATGACTTTTCACTCACCAGCCTATCATCTTCCTGCATTTTGCATCATTGCATGTGCTATGTGAGTCTGAAGAGGTATTTATGTATTAGTATTAGATACAGACTTGACCTAGACTGGGATGGACTCAAAATACAATTGCTCTTTGATATAAAGCTCTCTCTTATGCACAAAAGTGTCTCTAAATTTGTTTCTCTAGTCAACCTGGACAAATCCCTTCTCCCCTCCATCCAAAATATGTCTTTGTCCTTGGCTTGCCTTTGTCAGGTTTAAGACTTAACAAATGTTCTCCTCAAATGACACTTGAGATTTGGAGTCCCCTTTTGTATAAGACTGTCCACCACCAAGCAAGAGGAGGCAAGGACAGCAGTGAGAGGCCAGCCTTTCTCTTTAATCCAGAGCTTGCTTAGAATACAGGAAAGTGGCAATGAGGAGCTAAGAAGCACGAAGGCATCTGTTCAGACCCTTTCTCACACATGCTTCTATATAAGGGGCTCTAGAAAGCTCTGGAAAATTCCCTTGTCTAGTCATTCCATATGTCAATGAGCTTTGGGAACCAACCTCGGATTGGGTCCATCATTTGCTGAAAACAATGGAGAAGGATATACAGGAAACACCCATACACACAGTTCATGATAATTCCCTATTCATCACAAACCAACAAGAGCAGACTCTAAAGCCCACAGCCTTCACATGGATACCAACTCATATGTTTTCTGAGACTTCAAATCCTTGTGAGCACAGACAAGCTCATCTTTTCCCCTGTGGAGGAGCATCTGATGGATGTGAACCACGGAAACTTGCAGTGAACGGAGCTCTTGTTGTAAGTACAAAATACGCATGGGTGGACAAGGCACAATACACGACTTGCATAAATTTGGTGGTTCCGCGCGAGTTGAATGTTCTTGTATCTCCATTTAAAACTGGCACTGTACAATATGAAGATAAATGAAGTTATTCAAACTAGCCATTTGAAACCCGAATTTATCTTACTTACCACAATATTAAGCAGCGATTTTACCACACCATGACAAGTGGAGAGCGGCCCGGTATGAAGAAAGGAAAGCACTTTCCATTACAGAATCTTTCGAAAGTGAGAAAATCCTTACAACGAGGCCAATCGATAAACATCATAACAAATCACCAAGAAAGTGAAGTTGTCACAAAGCTCATTTTTCTTGGACCAACCATCAGTGCCCCTGGACTCATCTGTCAAAAATTCAAATGACATCCTGCGCTAGGTAGGCTTGCTGCCAAAGATGGTCCCTAAGTATTAGAGAGCAAAGATGCCACTTTGAGGACTAAAGGGCCCTGACCCAAACCATGCCGGTTCCAATGGTCTCACATGCACGTGAAAGGAGAAGCATGAAGAATGAAGAGATGATAAGCTTACATTATGATATTGGCAAAGAATGTTAACTCTATCACAAACGGAGGGAAGAATGAACAAATGAGCACATAGGTCTTAGAGGAAGTAGACAGTGAGGAAGATTCTGGAGAAGATGGGTTGGCACAGTGGCAGCATCCATGGGCTGAAACACAGCAACGATCGTGTCGATGAGGAGGTTGAGTTGGCACTGACCTGACAGCCTCTAACACAACAACAACAACAACAGCAATCTCTAATGTTAGTTTTTCCTGCTTTTGGAATGAGAGTCTGGTAAATTACACAGCTGGCCTTGATGAAGGTCACCCATCATGTCACAAGAAAGAAATTGGAAGAAACGAGGTTTATCCTGGTCTCCTTGGCATTGGTTTAATGAACAGGATTTAGAGAAGACAGTTACTGTGTGGGATGATTTCTGAAATACTATTTTTTTAAAACATGGAGACGTGGTGGCATACCGCATTATGTGTCGGGCGGCTAACCACAAAGTCAGTAGTTCGAACACACACACTAGCTCTTTTTTGGGAGGAAGACATGGCTTTTTGCTTGTATGACCATTCACCCTCTCAGAAACCCTATAAAGGTGGTTATGAGTCCATTGAGAAAACTTATCTAAAAGGCAGAACTTCGGGGGTAAACATCTTACATCCCCTAGACTTTGTTGAGACTGATTTGTGGACAAGGCTAGTAGAAAATATACCATAGTAACAATCCAACTGGGGTCAACCTGATTAAAGACATTTCCCACCATCATGCAGAATGAGGATTCAAAGTCCGAGGGGTTAAAATCCCCTTATTCTTTCTAGCCTACATGTTTCCACGTCAGTCAGAGCACAGATCCCTCCTGGACTGGGTTTTGAGAGAAAAGGTTTGCGTATGCATGGGCAGAGGTGGGAGGGGGGTGGGTGGGGGTAGGGAGGTAGTGCAAAGGTCTGTAGAATCAAAACTCACTTATGAAATAGTGGTTTCTAACAGTGGAGTGACGACTCCACTTTTTAATATGGATGCACAGTCACTTCACGCAGGCTATAAGCTCCTCTCGGACATTTGTGGGTATGGGTTATTATTGTTTTGCTTTGTTGGCTATTACCTGTAGTACTTAACAAGGAGCCCCCAGGGGCATAGTGGCATAAGCATTGGGCCACTAAACCCTGTGTGGGAGGTTCAAAGCCACCAGTGGCTTATGAGAGAAAGATGAGGCTGTCTGTGCCCACAAAGATGCAGGCTCTCATAAACCCTATTGGACAGCTCTACTCTGCGCTGTAGGTTCAGTATGCTTCAGAACCTGCTGAAAGCCAACGGGGGGGGGGGGGGGGGGGGGGGGGGGGTTGGTTTTCAGTACTTAACTCAGAACTTAACAAGTTACTTCTTATGGCTATTTGAGCTTTTTGTTTCAACTTTCTTACTTCAGGCAGATTTCTTAAGTACTGAAGGCTAGGTCAACCTAGCCTTTCTTTGTTGTCTTACATTTTTTTTGCTATTACAGGACTTAATGTTTTCTACACACACACTTTTAAATACCAACTTGAGTTTTACCCTCAGCAGTATCAGCAGGTAAAGTCACTGCATGATTTTTTTTCCCTAGCAGCTATTAAAAGAACAAATGCTCTTCTGTGTCATCTGTGGACTACCTCTCCAAGCACACATGCCAAAGACCGCTCATGAGGGCTGAGCCCCTGTGAGGAACTGCGGCTCGCGGGCTTGGCAGTTCAAATCCAGGGGCGGCTCTCAGGAGCAGGGCTGGGTAGCTCCCACGACCACCAGAGGGCAGTGATGCCCCGCCCAAAAAAGAGACCACCCATGAATCAGACACTAGTCCAGGTGTCTGCAAGATACCTGAGCACAGACACCTGAGCAGACAACAGACAAAGCTCAGTAGGAGAGCAGAATTAAGTCCTTGAGGAGGAAAACAAGAAGCAAGGCAACAGAGACCAGGCCCTGTCATCAGAGAAGGTGTGCATCCTATATCTATTCTGCTCACCTGTGATTTGACAAATAGTTTCTCTTCTTCCCTAAATCCAGGGACAATGACTGTACCTGGTGGTGACCATGGTTAAATGCGTGAGGATTCACCAAAATCCTCTTGGTACCACCCATTGAAAACCCCATGGGGTACACTGGGACCGTGATCCTAAGGGTTTAAGGTGAGTCTCTATGGCAATGGGCTTCTTGTTTCATTTCATAAAGTATAAAAAGAAGCGATTGGGTTTTCCCATTAGAGAAGCCATCAGAGTCTCTAAATGTATTTTCAACACCATTAAAAGCACAATGAAAGTGGAACAATTAAGAAGAAGTTCTCCCAGTATTTTTAGGAAATCACTTGGAATCAGAGTGAAAGTTCCTTTCTAATAGTATCGCCCCAGTTCTCATACCTCGGACGTATGAACCTCTAGAATTGTTAGTGTCCACTCTCAATTTTGCTAAATGTCAAGATTATATGCTCAGGACATTGTTACAGGGTCTGATGAAATCTACTGCAGATATGATGAGGCTACAAAATGTTCATGAAAATTCAGAGGGAAAAGATAATGAAGTTGGTCCACAAGCTTTTTCCAAGCCCTTCCTCTGTGGTTAGAATGAAGACAATCAATTCCTTCCCCGCCCCCCCCCCCCATGCATATGTTGCAAGCCACATTCAAGTCACTTACACGCCCATCCCCCTTATCACCGAGGGTCGTTTGAGCACAGATATTCAAATACTGAAAGACATTCATTCACTCCTGGAAGATTCCCAAACAAGACGGAAACCTCCCTGACTCACCCAACAAACATCTTCCAAGGGCTTCTCCCCCTGGAGGAGCTGGCCAGGCTGTGTGAAATCCTACAGTCTCAGCCACACATTCCTCACTCACCTCGAAGGGTTTATATACCCCTTGGGGTGGGTGGGCATATAAACAGATGCATCAAACAAATTGAAAGGTAATGTTCCCAGTCAGAATTAAAATATGTTGAAATTGAGCAGCCAGAACGAGAGCTCAGCGGTGGGACAAGGGCGCCACAGGGATCAAGGGAGGAAGGACTCCGTGGGACTCTGGGCATCCTTGTGGTCTTGCACCCTCACCAAAAGCCCGATGCACAAGCTCGGTGAATGCAGATGGCACTAAAGAGTGATCAAGAGAAGAGAGTGTCAGTTTCGAATCATTGATAGTGTGTTGTTTTCCGACATCTTGGCCTTACATAATCCAGAGCTGTAACCACATCCTCCAACAAGCAAGTGTTAACAGCTCAATGTTCAACCCCACATATTGAAAGGGGCTCGATGTACAAGGGCACTTGCTGCTCCTCCTGAGAAAAACCCAGACAGGCTATTATAGACGTGTACTGAACCAGAGGCAACTACTTCTTCCAGTACAGTGCACAGGTATGAATACACCTCTTCATTTTCCAAGTGAGCAGAGGGGAGCTCAGAGGCAATTACTTCTCTACCGCCTAATGCCCACATCAGTTACTTGCAAAAGCCAATAGTGGTAGGTAGTAGATAGGGAAATGGCTCAGAAGGCCGGAGATCAAGATTTGAGTTCTATCTAATGGCATGCGAGATAGCTCACCTATCGGAAATTCAGATGGAGGCCACCTTGCTCCCTCATTGGCTGTAAGAAGTCTATCTGAAAATAGGAAGAGGCTCTTTTTTTTTTTTAAAGTGAGAAGAGCACAACGTGCAGCGAATGCCGTAGCTTTGTTTCTCATTTACAGAGAAGTCTTAGGTGGTTTCAATAAGTGTTTGTGTCAGTTAACTTCTACACCCACCCACAAATTGGTGACAGAGGGAAACTTGCCAGGGGCAATAACTTCAGTCCCTCAAGAACCACCATCTTCATAAAACACCCTTAGATGACAAAGGCATTTCATGAAAGAAGATATAAAATACACACATAGATACCAGGAGTTTAAAGATAATAGAATTTTTTCAATGTATTTCTCGAAGGGTACTTGTTTATGTGGGTGCATGTGTATATACACACATATATAAATATACTTTATAGAAATATCTTATTAACCATCCTTAAGTACATTCATGTGTATACATTAATTATATTGATCATGTTGTAGTCCCATCTATTATCAAAGGTTTTCCTTCAAACCCAATGGGAAAAAATCAATACTCGTTCAGCAACAACAATCCCATCTTCTCCTGAGTCTGATGACTACCGATAAACCCCATTCTTTACGTATTGGCCTGTTCTAGATAATTCACCTAAGTGTGGTTCCAGTTGACCATTGGCGGCTGACACCTTCACTCGTCATGTTTTCCATACGGGAAACTGCATCAGAGTCTCAGTTCTCCTTGTCAGTGTAAGTGCCGGGGAGTGTGCTCACAGAACAAAACACTGGTAGGTCCTGTGCCATCCTCACGATTGTGGCTTGGCAGTCACAGTGTCAATTCATCTCCTTGAGGATCTTTCCCTTGGTTTTTTGCCAACCTGTGTTACCAAGCTGTCAGCTAAGCTTTGGATGGTGCTAACCATCACCATGGCCATTCACACCCACCAGTCCCTCTACAGAACAATGAGGCCATTTTCACTCTTAGAGCTGTTCACAGTCTTGGAAGTCCTACCTGGGCTCACGCGGAGTCAGCATCAACTCAATGGCCCCTGGGTTTGTACCTTCCCAAGGATGCTCTCTCTAGTGACACGAGTCTCTTGGTAACTTGTCCAAAGTACTTAAGAAGCCTCTCTCACCCATCACATGTTTGAATTCTCCTCTGTGTGATGATGAACAGTCAATTCATTGTCCTCTTTGGGCTGTTGAGAATCATGCTGCCATAAATACCACTGTCTAAGTGTCTGCTTGAGTCCCTCTGTCCCAGTCCTCTGGGGGTATGCCTCATAGTGGGACTGCAGGGTCCTATGATAATTTTGTGTTTAACTTTTAAAGAACCGCCAGACAATTTTCCATAAAGTTTCTATCGTTTTACATTGGCACCAGCACAAGCCTTTCCATCTCTTCATATCCTTTTAAGCATTCATTTCCCATTTTTCCAATAAACCCTGTGGTGAGGGGCTGCTGAGTTGGTTCCCACTCATACTGACCCCATGTACGAAAGGACAAAACACTGCTTGCTTCTGTGCCTTCCCCACCATCGCTCTGATGTCTGAACCCACTGTTGTAGCCACTGTGCCAAACCACCTTGGTGAGGGCCTCCCTCTTTCTCACTGTCCCTCTACCAAACATGATGTTCTTCTCCAGGGACTGAAGCATCCTGATAACATCCCAAAGGAAGTGAGATGAAGTCTCACCATGCTTGCCTCTAAGAAGCATTCTGGCTGTACTTCTTCCCAGACGGATTTGTCCTTTTGGCAGTCCGTGATACTTTCCATGTTTTTCGTCAGCACCATGATTCCATGCATTGGATTTTCTTCAGTCTTCCTTGGTCTACTGTACCACTCTCACATGCATCTGAGCAACTGAAAATACCAGGGTTTGGGTAAGACACACCCTAGTCCTCCAAGTCACACCCTAGTTGGGATAAAAGAGCATTTCCTTGTAATTTGTATATGTGCTTCTCTCATCAACAATGATGTTGACTGTTTTTACATGTGTTCAATGTCCACTCCATTCTTTGAAAAAAAAATCTATTACATCCTCCATCTTTTAATAGGGCTGTCTCTATGTTACTGAGTTGTAAGAGTTCTTTGCATACCCAAATTCTGGATAGTCAACGTTTTGTTTCTCATGAAAAACATTCTCCCATCCCCCTGGTGGTCAATTAACCCTTGTGGTAAAGTCCTTGATGCAGAAAGGTTTTTAATGATGTCTAGTTTCGTTAGCTTCTCTTTGTTGCTGCTTAAGCTCTCAGTGTCATATCTATGAACTCTGTCAAACAGAAGGTCTTGAAGAAGTACCTCTATGTTTTCTCCTAAGGCTCCCCACAGGCTTAGTTTCTATACTTAAGTCACTGGTCCATTTTGAAATCGTCATCCCACACGGCTTGCAGGATGGGTCCAATTTTCCCATGAGAGATCCAGTTACTTATCGCAGCACCCTCTTTCAAAAAGACCATCTTCCCTCTCATAGAATGGAGAGGGCACCGACTGGCCATCTACGCGTGGGTGTATTTCTGCCTTCTCAACTCTGCTCGTCTGTGCAAATGGCCCTTTCCATGTCTACAAAAAGGGCTGTTGCAGTTGTGCTAATGATTAATGCTTGATATGTACATTGGCTCATGTAGCACAAACATCTCACACTACCAATCCTTTTAATCTGTGCACACCGGGTGGCTTTCCACTTCTTTACTTCCTGAGCAATGATTCTGAAAATGGCGTTTCGTGTACAAAAGCCTTTCCATCTCCAACTCCGTTTCTTCATAGGCATATGATTCTCTTAGATCCTATTGTAAATGGACATGTTTCCTTATCTCCCCTTTAAGCTTGATTCCCTACTGGTAGAGAGACTGGACAGCTAATTTCTGGGTCATCTTATAACCCCGGTGACCTTATAAAATTCCTAACTTCTGGAAAATGCCATGTAAACAGTCCTAGTGCCACAACACACAAGCTCTTAGCTTGCCACCGAACGCTTTGGCAAGAGCACGCAGTCGCTTCATAGAAGAAAAACTGGAGATCTACTTCATCTAAGGGCAAAGCCTAGACCCCATGAGACAGGCATTTTCTGTCATGTGGCCTTGTGATGACTAAGAATTGATTCAACAGTGTCTAACAACATTCTTGTGGCTCTTTGAGCATTTTCTGCATATAAGATCATGTCACCTGTAAAAAAAGCGTATTGCTTTTTTCAACCTGAAGCCTTCTCTCCTTCTTGCCTATTGACTACCAGTGGTGAAAAGAGGGATGCTGCCTTCTTCCTGACCTCCGCGGGTCCCCACTGTGATTTTGATAGACATGCCATCTTATCACCTGGAAGAATTCCCCTGCTCTGCCCAGAGTACCTAGTGTTTTATCAACATCCATCTTTGACACATGCTGGGTGATGGATCAGGAACAAGGGATTTCTTTTCCAAATCTCTACTGCTTGAACCAATTATACTCCTCTCGAAAATGAGCACAGATTTTCCCCAAGAGCAAAGTGATAACAGGTAAATGATCATCCCCAATAGCCGATACAAGCCTATAATTAAGTAGCTATAATGTAGTATCTGCCCAACTTTTGAAGCTAATTCAGAAAGTGCTTCATAATGTGCCTGTCCTTTTTCAGCGGGGGAAGCTTAGGTAGATTGAATATAGAGCAAATGTAGACTTGCCTCTTTATAAAACCTTTTTCTATGAGTGACGTTTCATTCCAAATACTTATCTTTTTGTAGGGCTGGCCACACAGTATTGTTCCATTCCCTAACACTTCATGGAATATAATCTCCCATCCTGTAAATACTGTATAGGGCAGACTAAAAAACATAATAATAGGGATTTAAAATCAAATTTGCTGTACAAATTTAACTCAAACTCGAGGCAATCGAATCGAAATGGACTTGTGGTCACCTTCTAGGCCGGGGAATAAATAACTGCCTCTTGTGGGTTTCCCAGAGGGTTACGTCTTTACAAGAGTGGGAAAATCCTGCCGGTCTCCCGCAGAGTCGCTGGGGGTTTCCTCAAATCTAACTGGGTGTCCTCCGTGTTTTCCTTGCTAACCATTCAGGTGACCCTGCCTCTTGAAAACAGCTTCTGTTTGAATTCCTTGGGGATCCTGAAAGGTGCCCTGGTGGCATCGTGGTTAAGTCCTGGGCTGCTAACTACAGGTTCCTGGTCTGAAACTACCAGGTGTTTCTTGGGAGAAAGAAGAGACTCCTCACTCCTCTGAAGAGTCATGGTCTCAGAAACCCACAGGGACAGTTCTCCCCTGTCACGCCAGCTCACAGTGAGTTGAACGGACTCGAAGGCAGTGAGTCTTGTAAACCCAAGGAGACAGTCAACCTCAAAGATCCCCTTTCCTTCCCATCAGCCTGGGAGTCAAAAGCCAGCCGATGACAGATACCTGAGCTTCCTGGCTACCTGTAGGGGTGTTTGCAATACAGAGAAGGGAAACTTCCATAATGTGTGTGTGGAGAGCAGATGAGTTTCCAAATAAGTGAAACCAGATCCTACACAGTTCACTGCTGTTTGCTCTGCCTCCCAACGCATGCACATACATATGCACGCACACACACACACACACACAAAGCTCGCTCTCTCTCTCACCCCACCCTCATTGGTCACCTTACCCCTTTTTAGGAAGACTCTCTTTTTTGGCACTCAGTCCCTATCCATTGGGATAGTCATTCCACTGCTCACAATGGCATTGTGGGTGTCAAGCCACTAGCAACACACCATGTCTTGGTTGGCACCTGCCATGAATGCCCTGGCCCTCCCTCTCCCTTATCTGATTTTCAGAGTCTTGATTTCAAATATCTGACCCAGCACATTTCTTCCTCCGCACAAGCAGAATGATCAATGGTTTGCAAATATGGTTCACACCATCCCTCCCCCCTCCCCCCCCCCCCCCCCCCCCCCCCCCCCCCGAACCCCATTTAGCATGCCAGCCAGGAAACAATGCCCCGGCTCTTCTGAGCTCAATCCCAAAGCCAGGACTCTGCAAACAGCGGGGCTGCAAGCTGGCATCCGCGGGCTCATTAATGCATCATTTCCTCTGCACAGAAGCCCGCCAGCTGAAATGAAATTCTAATCTTTAATTGAACGAAATTGCTTTCAGATGACAAAGTAAGGCGTAGGAAGCCACACCCCAGTACAGGGCTGGGGGAGGAGAGCCAAAGCAGGCTCCTCTCTTGCCAGAGGGAGGGGAACTGCTCCCCCCAATATGGCTGTGAATGGCTCTGCCCTCACTTGCCTGCTGCACTTTGTAGCACTGGGGGGGGGGGGGGGCGGTGGTGGTGTAAGGGGGAGAGGAAACAATTTCCTTTATTACGGTTATTTCCTAAACAAAGTCAACGTGGGTGTCATTTTAACTGAAAGCCTTGGGGGTGATCTCCCCAAAGTTGGAAACCAAGCACAAAGCAAGGGTGAAGGGTGATGGGTGCCAGGATGCCCCCTCCAGCTAGCTCACAACCCCAGTTTTGATAGCAGCTATTTGGTTTTAAATGGAGTCATTCACAGCAGGCCAGTGACTTCTTTTGGAGGAGGACAGGCCGGCTAAGTTGCCCCCTTGGATGGTGAGACTGGGTGTTCCATCCTTTGGCCTTACCTTGGTCCCTCCAGGGAGGGGCCAATCCCTGGAGAAGGGCATCATGTTTGGGAAGCGGAAGAGGAAGGCCTTCAAGTAGCTGGACTGGCACAGTGGTTGCAACAGTGAGCTCAGGCAGAATAATGGTCGTGAGGATGGGGTAGCATGGGGCAGTCCTCTCTCTGCTGCGCATAGGGGTTGCTATGGATCGGAACCAACTCAGTAGCACCTACCTATCAACGACAACAAGATCCCTGTCCCTATTGCCTGGACTCTGGACCCAGTGGTCTGTTAGGGAGGTGCTCACTGCACAAGTTCTTCAAGGCCAACCGGCATGATGTGGAAGCTAGCCTCAACCTGAGGGTGACTGGACTGTGTGTTAGTCTGGATAGACTAGAAAAACATTCCTTGGACACGCATATGGATATCAGGAAAAGGTTTATATACAAGATGAATGTAACATTGAGAAACCATTCCAACCCAGTTCAGACCAGGGTCATAAGCCCGATATTAACCCATATGTCCAACACCGATTTGTAAAGTCTCCTTCCGACTCATGAAGCCCATGCAATCACATTAGGATAATCACAGGCCAGTGGGTACAGAGTCTTATGTATCTAGCAGTAGTAGAAGCGTCCTGGCGCTGGCAGGTATCTCCCCATGGCTCATTGTTTACAAGGCTCAGGGTCCATCAGAAGTATCTATTGATGCTAGCACTAGTAGGGGTCTCCACATGGCTTCTCCGGCTGGCCCCAGAGGTTTGGTTCCATCAGGGTAAGCGCATGTGGCTTTTCCTCCGGTTCTTGCAGTCTCCAGGAATCAGGATCAGTAAGCATGCTGTCATCTCATCTTGTCAGTAGTTCATCCCCAAGGAATTGAGTCTCTGATCTCTCACCTCCATGGGGGAAATATTGTGAGATTTCCCAGAATTCTCATAGAAAGCCATGCCTACACAGAGGTCTCACTGGCTATGTCCAGATTGACAGGCTAGACTCAACCCCTACACTCCTAATCATGAAATTGACACCAAATATATGACCAAAACAGACTGCATGGTATTAGAAACCTGTCCTTTCACTGGGACCTCCCTTCCAGCCAATGGGATGCAGGCAGGCCCTCCATGTGCAGGGATACCAGGCAGTCTCCCATGCTTGGGCAGGCTGCCCTCACTGCACAAGTCTGCTATAGCTAGCACATAGACCTATAGTGAGGGAGAAGTTGACTTTGGCTAGAAGCCCTGATAGCGGTATCCTGTCAGACAAAACCATTAGCTGGTCTGTGGAAGAAAGATTAGTCTGTATGTTCCCGTAACATGTTTCAGAGATCCACTGGGGAGTTCTACCAAATCTCAGGTCTCCAAGTTGACAGCAACTTAAGGGGTATGAGTGTGCTTGGTTTGGTTAATCGGTACCTTTTTAAAAAAATTGTACACTTGTGAACACACAGGTGCTGGCTACTAACCCAGTAGGAAGTGATTCTTAAATCTGGAGGAACCATGACAACACGAGAATGTCTTAGGCAAAGGGCAGCTTTGGGAAAATGCATACGATTGCTGCACTTGTATGTCCTGAAGCCCACCTCTGACTTACACAGTCACACTGAGCACACACATATATGTCTACACATAAAGGAGTCGTGAAAATGATTACCCCATTCAACTGCTACCTTTCAGGTAGGCAGTTCAAGACCACTTCAGAGGCCCCTTGGAAGAAAGGTCTGGAGATATCTTTCCAAAAAAAATCCAGCCGTTGAGAACCGTGGGGATAGAGTTCTGCTTTGAAACACCTGGGCTCACCATGCGTCTGAATGGAGTCAAAGGCAACTGGAATACATACACAGGTACATACACCAGAGGGCCCTCCCTCTTTGTGTGTGTGTGTGTGCGCGCACGCGCGTGCAAATGCACACGAGAAATCCCACACATATATTCAGAAACTCCTCCGTCTATGTGTGTATATATGCATACAAACACAAACTCACTGCCATCACATCGATTCTAACTCAGAGTAACCAGAGAAGACAGGATAAAACTGTGCTTTGGAATGTCTGAGAATACTATATACATACATATGCAGATATAAACACATGCATATTTTCAGAAATCCCTCCCTACACACATATTTAAAAAACCCTATCTCCATATTATATGTGTGTGTACACATGCACACAAAAATTACTTTACCAGTTAGTGTATTCTACCTCATAGCGCCTTATAAGACAGGGCAGGTCTTCCCCTGTGAGTTTCGAAGACTATTTCTTTTATAGGAACAGAAAGCCTCATCTTCCTCCCTGAGAGTGGCTGCTGGTTTCGAACTGCTGACCATGTGACTAGCAGTCCCAACATGTAACCTACAATGATACCAAGGTTCTCCCATATAGGCACATACACACATAAATTCAGAAATATCTCTTCACACATATATACTCAAAATACTCTCTCTCTCTCTTTCTCTCTCTCTCTCTCTCTCTCTCACACACACACACACACACACACACACACACACACACACACAGCAATCCTTCCCTTCATGAGTCCTTGGTGAATGTGGGCAGGACTGGGTGGTCTCCTCTTCCCTCATCAGACAACTTCCTGTCACAGGAGTGGGCGGCTTCCCGAGTCTCCTTTCAAGTGGTTCTCCTTGGTAGCGGCGGCAAACAAGACTATCCCCTCATTATCAGCCTGCAGACCGGTCCCTCAGATAATCTCCGATGTAATCCTCCTGCCTTTCCTTATCTTCCTGGAGTAGGGACCACAGCAGCAGCAGAGACAGGCCCTGATGGCTGCAGCAGTGGTTTTAAGATTGCAGCTCCTGGCTAGCCTCTGCTCCAGGGGCCGGATCGCCCAGCTTCCTTCTGGGGGAAAGAGAAATCACACAAAAGGTCTCTCATTGTCAGTCCAAAAATCTCAGGGATAATGAAGGAACAGGAGCTTCTGGCCCCTGGAATGAGCAAAGGAGCAGAGAAGACCTCCTTGCTCTGGAATGCAGGCATCTCACACACAAACACTCACTTGTCTTCATGGAAGTAGCGTCCAAAGTCTGGGAGCTGGAGGAGATCGGATGGCAGTGCCAGTTAGTCCAGTGTACAGAGCAAAAACTCACTGCCATCAAGTCCTTAAACTTCAGCCTGAGGGCCACATTGGCCCGCCAGGTGTGTTTGTGTTTGCCGCCACTGCTGTCCTGCTTAGCAGTCGATTCATCCCGGGCCCCGCAGTTAATTTATTCTTCTTATTTTTTTTAACTATAGTCTGGTCCTCTAAAGGTATAAAGGACAGTGAACTGACTCTCTGTTTAAAAAATTTGAGGACCCCTGCCCTACAGGATGGGGTTAGAACTGCGCCTATGGGCTTCCCAGACTGTAAACTCTTTATTGGAGCAGAGAGCCTCATCTTTCTCGCTCAGAGTAACTACTGGTTTCAAACTGCTGACCTTACAATGAACAGCCCCACTTGTAACCCCTGCACTATGAAGGCACGTAGTCTAGTCTACAGCTATACAAATAACCCCCATTTCCTGGACCCACTGCACCCCCTGAAAGAGACACTCATTTATTAAAAACAAAGCAGGAATCCACCTTCGAGTTGATTCCAGCTCCTCATCAGGCCAGGGAGAAACTCCCCGGAGTTTCCGCGATGGTCCTTGTTGGCTGATTTTTCAGCTGCATGTCCAGGCTGCACAGTTTGAACTGCTGCTCTTAAAGCCAGATGCCCAAGCTCACCACCACAGCTCCTTGAAAACAGCCCCCCTGTGCGTGGGTTCACCGGTAAATTCGTTTCAACATGCCTTTAATCCCATATGAATCTGCACAGAGCCTGACCTCTGCTTCCAGCCATGCTAACACCTGCTGGGCTTAATCCAATAGTAATTTCAATATGATCTTTGACATGTGTGCATTTGGTATCTGCGAGAGGGCTAGGATTCTCTCATCTGTTTTGTGCTGGGGAAAGGGTCCTTTCACAGCTCCTGCTGGGCTGTGTTGTATGACATCCACGCCTGCTCAGAGACCCTGTCTGTG